>PVJO010001388.1:0-67003 GCA_004026905.1 Hystrix cristata | reverse complement strand
TTTTTCTTTTCCTTTTATATAGTCTGTAAAGGATGCCAAGTGAAGGAAGCCCCCACTCCTGTCGAACTCAGGAGCATGCACAGAGTCCACTTGTCAGAGTTGATGAAGGAACGCCTGTGGAGCAGGAGCGTGGCGGTGCTGCAGAGGTGGGGGAGCGCCTGCCCTCTCCTCCCTCTGACTGTGGGCCACATGCTTCTGCCGAGGGCTGCACATCCACAGCCACGAGGAGAGGCCCGGCCTTGCTGCACATCGACAGACATCAGGTCCCGGCAGTGGAGCTGAGTGCACAGGCGCTGGAGCTGCAGGGCCTGGGCGTGGACGTCTATGACCAGACCGTGCTGGAGCAGGGTGTGCTTCAGCAGGTGGACAGCGCCCTGCATGAGGCCAGCCGCGTGGCCCAGCTTGCGGATGCAGAGAAGGAGTACCAATCGGTCCTGGATGACCTCACGTGAGTGCAGCTTGTCTTCTCCTTCAGAGTTTCTGTGCAGAATGGTGGGGAAACTCAGGTAAGAGAGAGCTGTAATAGCGATGAGATTTAGGAGATATCTAGAAGCTCTTATTCAGGAGGCAGGTCGTAAGGACAGTCCTCCCCTCAGCAGCAGTGTTGCCTGCAGTCAGAGGGCTCAGTCCCGCTCACCAAGATGCATCTCGTGCTTGCGTAGCATCCTGAAGAGAGGGCTGTCCTGGAAGCCCACAGCCTCATAGGCAGGTGGCCTCGGGAGAAGGGTCCCTCAGCTCCGGGAGCTTTCTGTATCATGTACTGGGAGCACATACTGCCCCCGAATCACATTTTTCTCCATCTCGTAGTTTCCACCTGCTTGCTGTCCTCAAACTGAGTGCTCAGTCTCTTGGCGGTTTTTCACATTTGCATCTCTAGAAGTAATGGGAAAGAACTTTCTGTCTTTCCTTTCATCTGTCCTGCTTTGGCTCTAAGGAAAGATGTAGTCCCATGGAGACCTCATTTGTGTCATGGAGCAGACACAGTCCCTGGATGGGGACAGGAGGAGCTGGCCAGGCTGGGTGAGCAGAGGGGTGGGGAGGGGGTGCGGGTGAGCCCATTCGGCTTGCCACTGGGGATTGTTCTGGGTGACGTCAGGTAGATGAGAGAGAGAGAGAGAGAAGCTGAGGCCCAGACTAGTGTCCCTTGGCCTCTTTTGTTGTTGTTTTAATTCAAATTAATTTTTAAAGTTTTGACCTTTTGAGTAGCAGGTGCTCTTGCATAGTTGTCATATGACTTTGAGTATTGAGGGCCCTAGCTCCTAATAATGACACGTCTTTTCATTGATCTTGGAATGTGACCACTTCTACAGTGGTAACGTAAGAATACTGTGGGGGTTCAGGGTGACACTGTGTGGCATTTTGTACCTTAAATAACCAAATAATTTGCATTGTTTATCCTGAAATATAAAAAGAATACAAAGAGTAAATTATGGAAGTGTCCAAAAGACCAAATTTGAATTTTGAAAATTATAAACTATAACTCCGTAGTGTCTCTTTTAGGAGTAATTTATTTTAAATTGATTTTCTTTCCCTTCACACCACGAAGTTTCATGCTGTAGTAAACAAATCTTCCAGTTGTGTGAAAGAAAAGTGTTGTCACAGATGTATGATTTATATAAGAAAATGTTTAAGTGCTTCCAGGACTTTCTCCGACTTTGGGAGCGTTCCATAACAAGTTCTAAAAACCCATATGTGCATTTCTTCATATAGAAGGACAACTTACTGTGCATTGTTCTAGCAGAGTTTTGAATAAAGTAGACACTTTTAAAAATACTTGTACAGGTGTGGTGGGTGCGAGCCTGTAATCCCAGCAGTGAGGAGGCTAAGGCAGTAGGATTGCTGCAAGTTCTCAAAAACCAAAAAACAAAAAATTTCTCATAGAAGGAATGAGTATGTTTACCAATGGGAATGAACTGACTTAAATTAGCCAGAGAAGAAAAACATTAGTAATTATCTTAAACTTCCAACCTATTTGTGGGCAATAAGAATATGTAATTCCGTTCAGTTGTTTTCATCTTTTAGCTCATAAGAAGTAAAAGAGACATGTTTTTAGCATTTCTCTCTTTATATTGTGCTATAAAAATGTTACCATAGTGGAAAATAGACAATTTATCTTATTTTTCAGGTCATGTACAACATCTCTGAAGCAAATCGATAAAATTATTGAACAACTTAGCCCTCAAGCTGCCACCAACAGAGACATCAGCAGGAAACTAGATTCTGTAAAACGACAGAAGTATAATAAGGTGATTCCACATAATGCATTGAGTATTATGTATTCAAAGTCACCAGTTAAGCTTATTTAATAATTTAGCATATTTACACCTATAAGGGAGAAAGCAAATGTGTTTAGTTATAGTAGAAATTTTCCGTTGCTTTTATATATTTAATTTGTCAGCTATTTCCCTGTCACATCCTCCGTTACAAAATAGTATTTTTTAAAATCCACATGTGCAGAGCCTGCCAGTGTCCCTGTGCGAGAGGCTGCTGTGTGGCTGTGCACCCTCCTCACTCTTGGGCCCGCTGCAGTCTTCCTGTTGTTGCCCTGCTCAGCTCCTGCTGGGCGTGCTGGCTCTCACTCAGTCCCATTTCCAGTGAACTTTGTTTTTCTGCTTAGCTCTTGCTTGCATGGATTGTCTCCGTTTTGCTTCCAGTTGATGTAACCTTCCCCCCCCACCTTCTCTTCTGAGAGGCTGACCCTTCATCCCTACCTCGGCTCTTGGCGCCCAGCCACACTGAGGCTCCACTCAGGGTTGGAAGGCTGAAGGGCAGAGATGTTAAAGATGTTAATGTGATGTTTTTTGAGGTTTGAAGCTTTTTTTAGGACTTAGGTGCCCCTCATGGAAATACATTGCAGTAGGCAGGAATGACTAACTTTGATCATTTTGGTTTTGGTGGAGTCCTTGTGTCACTGTGGTCCACATGTGTGGGTTTGTACAGATTCTGTTTCTGTGGCCCTCCTTTCCTCCTTTTCCTTTCCACCACTGTCAATTAACTTCACTACCCATCTCTCTTACCTCGAGAACAGCAGTCTAGAGATGAGAGTTGGCAGTAACCCAGTGTACACAGGGTCCCCCAATCCAAAGAGGGGACATCTGGCCTCTTGTGGGAGTATGTGAATTAAATTGGTATGCAGAAGTCTTTGACCTTCGGCTTCTGGCCGGCTGGGATTTCCAGGGTGGAGAGGACAAACTTGGCCCTTTGAGGTCCTGGTCTATCTTAATGGTACTTTCTTATCTTTCTTTAGTAGTTCCTTGATGTTTAGAGATAGACTGTTCAAAGAGAGAGAATGGGATTTTGCTGAGAGAGAGGCTGATAAAAAAATACATTGCAGGTGATTGGCAGGTACTATTTGTGTTTAGGGTTTCCCCTTGCTCCACATTCATGCTTGGAGTTGAATCATTTTGTGTATGTGGTGCTGGGGATCCAGCACATGCTAGGCAAGCACTCTACCACTGACGGAGTTGAAACATTCTTTCTCCTGTGAAGAGGAGCCATGTACACCAGGCTCAGTAAATTGGGAAGCTGAGTTCTGATGGTGTCAAGGGAGCAAGACAGGAAGGGGTCTCGGAGGGCTGGCATAATGAGGCATAGTAGAGTGCATTTGTCTTTGAAAGTTTTGTGAGTGGGCAGAAGGCTCTAAAGGATCTCATAAATATTGTAGGTTATCAGAGGGGAGTGACTTTTTAACTGACATTTGTGTTTTTATTTCTTATCTCTGTGGCCTTGCTGCCCTCCATAGCCCATTGGCTGGTGAGGTCAGAAACATGAGAAGTTCTCTTTGTTCCAGTGTGTCACGGGGAACTGAGTAGGACAGTCCTGCCTCTGTAGTCAGTAATGTGATGAGAGTGCCTTCAGGCATGTGGGAAGCAGGTCCTGTGCTGTAAGGAAGGACTTGATGCTCAAGGCAAGTTCTTTATGGTAACAGAAATGTATGGGGTTTCTGTTTGATTTTCACATTACTCATAATTACGGTTTTAACATTTCATAGTGTCGGGGATTGGGGATTTAGCTCAGTGGTAGAGTGCTTGCCTAGCAAGGGCAAGGCCCTGAGTTTGAGCCCCAACACCCCCCCCACCCAAACTTTTTCATAGTGATGTCTTTTGTATCTTTTTGTATTTAACGATAAATCCCTGCCTTGCTGTGTTCTGTATCTGGTATTCACCATTCAAGGAACAGCAGCTGAAGAAGATCACTGCAAAGCAGAAACGCCTCCAGGCCATCCTTGGCGGAGCCGAGGTGAGAGTAGAGCTGGAGCACGGCAGCCTGGAGGAAGAGGATGCAGGTGAGGATGCTGCAGCACTTTCTGGGGTCTTGGATTGGTGTCAGTGCCGTTGGGCCAGTGCAGGGTGTTCTTCAGTCTTTGCCTGGGCTTTGAGAAAACAAACAAATGTATTTCTTTGCTTTAGTGTCAAAAAGGACTTAGGAGATTTTATGCCCTACACCTGTAGAACCAAACCTCTTGGGTCCTATGAGGTTTGTAGATAATGACATACATTTTTAACTCTATTCACTGGATGCTGCTGATGCACATTTTGTTTTACATTTGATAAATTAGAAATCTTAAACTTTCTTCTTTGTTAACTTGCTAAAGACAACTAACATCTCGACTGAATTACATTTTGGACGCTCAGCACCATCAATCAGCATCCTCAGAGCTGCTCTTCCATCTCTTTAAGGAGCGTTTTTGGCAGGCTTTCCGGGCATCCATTCTGGCGTTTAAGAAAAGACCTTCAGGTTAAACCATGGCCACAGTTCCATTCACGTTTACACTTTGGATGGTTGTCTTTGGCAAACCCTTTTAGGAAAATGCATAAGCTTGGAACTAAGTGTCTTTTGCAGGTTGGTGTGTGTGTGCACGTGCACACGCATATGTTTGTATCTTTAGAAATTGTTGGTTCATGGTCATGTAGTGCTTCAAATATAGATCAGGGCTTCTTAGTGTTTAAGTTCTCTAAGCAAATATTTTCTTCTGGCTCCAGAGGGTTAATCACTCAGACAAGAGAATTGTTATGAAGAACACCAACAACGGGTCATAGAAAAAAATATTAGATATGCTTTTTTTTTTTTTTTTTTTGTGGTGCCGGGGATCGAACTCAGGCCCTTGTGCTTGCAAGGCAAGCACTCTAATCACTGAGCTAAATCCCCAGCCCTAGATATGCTTTTAAAGGTCAGGCTCACAAGATTTATTAATCCTGTGACCAGGGCTTTCTGCCTCTGATGTACCATCCTTGGCAGAGGGCATTTGTTCCTGCCTGGCTGTCTAAAACCTGCTGTCTTTCGCTTCCTGTTGCTGCTTTGGTAAAACTTTGTGCAGGGTTGATAGATACCTCTCAAATCCGACAGCCCCATTCACCCTTATTTCCTTCAGCCAGTTGACAACTGCTGCTGCTTCCTGTGCCTGCTGGAACCTGTCTGTCCTGCCTTCCTTTGTACACTCTGACCACTCCTATATAGTTATTTTTGGTTGCTTTTCTGGCCTTGTCTTAAAATGCTGATGTTTCTGAGGGTTTCTTGTTAAGTCCCCTCCTGTTTTGCTTCTGCTCCTTGAATACTCTTCTCATTTCCATAACTTTTGCAGCCACCTAGGTTCTGATATTGTTCAAATCTGTAGCCCTATTTTTGAGCCCCTGGTTGCTACACTCTCTTTCCAGCTTGGCACAAGGCAGCACTTGAGACTGATCTCTCCCCCGCTGAGCTCTCTCCTCTACCCTATGTGCAAGGGCAGTGGAGCAGAATGCCTGGGAGCCCCAGCTTCGGAGATCAGCTCTGCATTGCCAGGTGTGGGCCTTGGCTACCTTCTTTACCTTCTAAGTCTGAACCTGTGTGATGGGTGCATTGTAAGTGCAGTTGCCCCTACTGCTGCCCATGTGTGACCTGGAGGTTTCCTTCCCCTACTCTCCAAAGGATGATCCATTTCAGAGTAATAATTGAGATTGGCTGACAGTCCTCTTTGGGAAGTATGTGTTTGAGGACAAGTTACAAAGGAAAGGAATCTTGGGAGGGTGAGGGGACTGTGCATTCTCGCTTTTCCTATTCTGCATTATATTGGACAGTGTAGGAATGGAAGAAAAGCACAGAGCATAAGGATGCAAAGGAAACAGAGCCACCATTATTCATGTAATGCATTCTTGTTATGTAGATCTTTCAAAAGAATTGATGAAAAAGCTATTGGAATTACTATGTGAATTTAGCAGTATCACTGAATACATGGTCAATATATATGTCACTTTTGTACACTAGGAAAAACAAAAAATAAAATTTAATAAAGGTGCCAGTTACAGATAAAATCGAATACCAAACTAGGTGTGGTGAAACATGCCTGCAGTCCTAGCTAATTGGGAGGCTGAGGCAGGGGGATTATAATTTCAGGCCAGGCTGGACAGCTTCTCAAAAAAGGGGAGGTAATATAGCTCAGTGGTAGAGTGCTTTTCTACCGTGCTCCTGGATTCAATCCCCAGGACAGAAAGAACAAAAAAAAAAACCCTAGAAATATATTTAGCAGAATTACAGTTTTCTGCAGTGTTTCCTGCATTAAAGACTATATCATCAAAATTTAAGAATACTTAAGTAAATGGAGAGATATACTGTGGTCACAGCATGGAAGATGCAACATTATACTATCATTCCTCCTAACCAGCTACAGTTTCAGTGAAACTCCAGTATACATTTCAGATTTTTGTTTGTTTAAAGGCAAAGGGCATGAATAAGGAAGTCTAGATTGAGAGTAGAGGTCATTAACAAGCTGATTTTAAAATTCCCATGAAACTGCATTGGGCAAGAATAGCCATGGTGATCTTGACAAGGAACAAAATGTCAAGATTTGTTATAAAGTTGCAGTAATTACAACAGTGTTTTTAACACAAGGATACATAGGCTGACCAGTGGGACAGAATAGAGACCCAGCCAACAGGCCTGCCCACGTGTGACCGCCCGATCTGCGGCAGAGATGGCTGGCAGAGCTGTGGAAAAGAGCGGTCTTTTCAATCAGCGATGCTGGGTTAATTCACCTGAGAACACAGCGAATCGACCCATTGCACTATGCACAGAAATACAAGTAAATTCCAGGCAGACTAGATCTGAATGTTAATGGTAAAGCTTTTAGAATATAACGTAGGGAAAACATTTTTATGATTTTGGGTTAGGCAGAGACTTAGGATACAGAAAGGAAAGAAATGTGTTAAGTGGACTGTATAAAAACTAAGCCTTCTGTTTGTCTAAAGACAGCATTTAGAGAGTGAAAAGGTTAGCTGCAGATGGAGGACTTGGCAGAACACGTATGAATAAGGGACTCAAATCTAGGAGGATTAAAGAACTAGAAGATGTTTTTAGGCAGACAGAGAAAAATGGGCTGAACACTTGAGCATTTTCCACACAGAAGATAACAAATCTGTGAAGGCACCTTGTTTCATTAGTCATCCAGGAAATGCAAATTATGGCCGCAGTGTAGCCCCACCACACCTACTAGAGTAGCCAGAGTGGGATACAAGGGTGTGGACGGTTGGAACTAAGACTATACCACTTTAAAACAGTACCACTTTGCAAATCTCTTTGGCAGTGTCTACGACAGCTTAACATACCCAGAGAATTATATACATTTATCACCAAGGATGTGTACCAGAGTATTCATAGCAGTGCTCTTCATAGTAGCCAAACCTGGAAACAACCCAGACGTCCATTAACAGTGGGAATGGAAAAATTACACAATGGCCATATAGAATACTAATAACAGAGTTAACCAGCCGCAGCTTCATTCAGCAAAACAGTATGCATTGCTCAGCTTAATGCTGAGTGAAAGCAGGCAGACACAGGAGCACACACGATCCATTTGCAGCAGGTTAGAGCAGGTGAGACTCGTCTAGCGTTGCCTCTGGGTTTTCTAGTGATTCCTGCTACTTGGTCTGGATGCTGGTGTATGACTATTTTTTCTGAGTATTGAGCTTACAACTTGTGCATTCTCTGTTGTGTGTTTTACTGTAGGTTTTTTGGTTTTTTTTTTGGTGCTGGGGATCAAACTCAGGGCTTTGCGCTTGCTAGGCAAGCACTGTTTAGTGCAGGTTTAATGAAAAACTATACCGTTGGCCTGCAAGATGCATAGATTTTAGAATGCAAATTCCTTCCTGTTAAGCTTTAGGTCCTTTGGTTTTCCGATTATGTGGTAATTATTTTGCTGGAGATCAATTTCCTTGATGAGAGAGGGGAGATTTCTGGGTAATTTTACACTGGTTGTGGTATAACTTCATGTTTTAGTTGATCTCCTCAGATCTGTTCCTGTAGCTAACACAGTGCTGTCCGGCAGACCTTTGGCAGTGAGGGAATGGTCTCTGTGTTGTCTGTCTCGTAGCCATTAATCACATGCAGCTTTTGAGTACTTATAATGTGAAAGGTGCTGTTGGGGAACCCAGGTTTCAGCAAATCTGAATTTAAATAACCACAGGTGACTGGTAAGTACTATGCTGAGCAGTGCAGAGCTAACATTTTGCTTTTCCTGTTTAGGTATAAGCTGTTTTCTTAGCTGCAGATTTTTTGTCTCTTGAATTGAGTTCCTCAGAATGTTGGCGTATTAACAATTACATGGGAACTTGGGATGTGGGCTACTCCTTGGTTGATAAGAAAACACAGCTAAATGTATCTGTAACTAACATATATACTAATATGCCTATCTTTAGATGTACAGAGTATATTTTTAATGTGATATTTTTATTTGAATTCAAATTTATTTTAACTGATACATAAAATGATAAACATTTGTATTATTTATGGGTACCATATTTTGATATGTGTATATATTGGGTAATGTTTAAATCAGGCTAGACATATCTATCTCCTCAAACATGTATTATTTCTCAGTGGTGCACGCATTCCAACTCCTTCCTTCTAGCTTTTCAGAATACATTGTTGTTACCATCCATCCTCCTGTGTGACGTCCTGAACTTCCTGCCCTGATTGTAACTTAGCGCAGGCCCGTAGGTCGGCAGCCCCTCTCCCCAGCCAAGGTGACCGCGCTCCATTCTCAGCTTCTGTGAGATTCCACATCTGAGGGAGACTGTGGCATGCTGGTCTTTCTGGGAGGGCTTATTTCATGCCACATAACGATCTCCAGTTCCATCTGTGCTGTCCTAAATGAGAGCCTTTTGTTCTTGTTATGGCTGATTAGTGTTCCATGGTGATGTATACATACCACATTTATAGAGTGATCTTTTGGAGAAAATTTCCTGAGAGATCACTTTTTTAAGCAGGAATATATTAAATATAGCATGACAAGTGCTATCATAAATTTACCCTCTGCTTTAAGTGCACTAAATTTATGAGTTCTTGGTGGTTGCCTACTGTTGACTAAATAAGTGAACATTTCGGATGTATTCTAGGAAGTTTTATGCGTGTCCACATTTTCATTCTGTTCCAGAGCCGGGCCCGTCCTGCCTTGGCAGCATGCTCATGCCTGCCCAGGAGACCGCCTGGGAGGAGCTCATTCGCACTGGCCAGATGACACCATTTGGTACCCAGGTCCCTCAGAAAACGGAGAAAAAGCCTAGAAAACTAATGCTCAATGAGGCCTCAGGCTTCGAGAAGTATTTGGCAGATCAAGCAAAACTGTCTTTTGAAAGGAAGAAGCAAGCTGCTAATAAAAAAACATTCAAAAAAGCCTTGGTCAAGTCTGAATCAAGCACACAACCAAAAGAAAACACACCGAAGCAGAGAAGCAGAGTTCTCTCGAAAACAGACAAGCGCCTGAAGAAGCACATCAGCAAGCTCCAGAAGAGGGCGCTGCAGTTCCAGGGGAGAGTGGGGCTTCCCAGGGGGAAGAGGTCCCTGGAGATGGAGGAGAGATGGAAAGCAGAGGGAGACTCGGAGGGTGAGGAGCCCGGGTCCTTCCCCACAGAGGGGGAGGAAGAGGGAGATAGGGTGGAGGTAGGGGCCGACCTGTCCGGAGATGGCACGGACTGTGAGCTGAGGCCTGTGATCAGGGGCCAGAAACGCCAGAAGAAAGTCCCAGCGCAGGAGAGTGATGACGACTTTTTCCCAAGTTCTGGGGAAGAAGCTGAAGCCGCAGAAGCAGAAGGAAGAGCGGGTCGCAAAGTAGTGAGGTGCCGTGATGATGGAGATGAAGATTATTATAAGCAGCGGTTAAGGTCAGTCTGCAGGGACTGTGAACAGACTCCTTGCTTGCTTGGTGCTAGGTGGCAGCTCATTACTATGTAAGGATCCTACATAGTAATTGCAATTGACTGTGGTATACCCTACTGGTGCCGAGGTGGGGCTTCCACTGCTGGAGCCTGCTGGAGCCAGCAGCCAGAATCCTCACTGTGGCTGACCCGAAGGCTGCTACTTCTGGGTCTATTCAGATCAGAGCATGTCTCAGGAAGAGGTCAGGGAGAGGCTGGGGCAGGAACATGGAGAGGCCAGAGCGAGAGCCGTGTGCCTTCACTCGGAGTGGTCACTCTGCAGTGAGTGTCAGGAAAGGCAGAGGTTATGTTCTGCACACCTGCCACAGGGGTTATTTTTGTGCTTTTGTTCTCCTTTTGAAGCAGGATAGTGACTGCAGAGGATTCAAGCTGCTTTCTTAAATCCCCCTTCCTTGCTTTGGGAAAATCATCCTTGGTGCAGTTGCAGCCACCATCACTCCGAAAGCACGTTTGGTGTGTGCGGTGTGCTTTCCATTCCACGGGTGTTGTTTGTGCCAGAGGCTGACCTTGGTGTTGACCCCTGTGACGTCAGTGTGTGATGTGAGGGAGATGACAGGGAAGTGAAGGTGTGTAACGTGACGTCAGGATCACCATGGCCACGTGTTCTGCAAGCCAGGAAAGGAAGGCTGCACACTGCAGCCTCTCTGTGACGTCCCTGAGCACGTCATGTGTGTTAGCTCTTGGTGGCCTCAGCAAGTCAGTAAAGGGACTGCAGTACTTGTTAATTATTTAACATGGGGATGGCTTTTTCCTAGTCCTCAACAGTTTTCCAAAGGGGAGGAGACCTACTGTGTTGTATTTCGCATAGCTTTCCACTGGCCTTTGTGAGTAAAGGTTGACTGGCTGTTTTCCTTTCGTTGTTGACAACTGCTCGTGAACCAAGTCCAAATCCTACACATGTTATAAAACCTTCTCAAAGTGGATGTACCAGTGTTGTTTAAAAGTAATTTAGGAACCTGTGGCTTAAATCCAGCTCTGGAGAGCCCTCACACATTCCAGTGGCACTTTGTACAGTAATCATAGCTGGGTGGCTTCTGTTTGTCATTTCCTCTGCAACTTCAGTGTGCACACTTAATGTCTGTAACGTTGTTTGAGGAATATTGTTCAATACTCTTGGATAGTGAGCAGTGTTGGTCCTTTTCTTGACTACCATAGAAGATTAATAAAAGTGTTAATCTTCACATATTGATTATAAACGGAGCAATATATATTCTCATTAAACTGGGTCAATATTAAATATATTTAAGATATAACCGTTTTGATCAAGAGCAATTTATTTTGATTGAATTATAAATATGAGTGTAGTTTAATTTCATGGCAATAAGTTTGTCTTAATAATGTTAAGATTGTAAAAGAATTTATTATTTCCAAAGCCATATCTTAAGCCAATTTTTTGTTCTTTTTGCTAAAGTTGCAGTAAAATCTCAAATGAATTTCAGAAATATCAATAACTCTAATTGCCACCAAAATACGATAGCTCTTAAAATTTTATAGCTAGTTATTAAGGCTGTTAAGCTGCAGATATCCACATTGAAGTGTTTGCATTACATCTCCTTTGGTACACTTTGGATTGGGGGATGTTAAAAGAAAATAAATTGCTCAGGAGTGAGAAGCATATTCAAAGCATTTGAGAACTTCCAGTACTCTAAGTTGTTACTTGCTGCTGATCTTTGTAGATGATTGAGATAGTAATGGCATGTCCTTGAGTGAAGAAAAGGGACTTAGGATTGCTTATCTTAGCAGTTGTTTGATGACAGATGATCACAGTAAAGCCATATAGTTTATAATACAGAGAATGAATTTTTCTCACTGGTTTGACCTTAGGAGAAGGTACCCAGGCTGGGAACCATGATAAAACTTAACAAATAATGTTGGTGATAGCAGGTTAATTATTATGCTCTTTTAAGCTCTTGGAAGTGAGAGTAGGTGACTGCTAGGCAGCTCATCCCCTTTCTTCTTTCAGCCTGAGAATCACAGGCCTTTCATCAGCTCTGGGTTTTCCTGACCAGGTATCTGTTTGACCTGATGCTTTAAGTAGGAGGTTCCTGTTGGGCCTTTTCTGCAGCTGACCAGTGGATGTCATGATCTTGTTTTCTGAGATTTGGCCCCAAACCTCAGGTCAGTCTTAGCTGTTGTGACTGCATGTTAAACTCCTGTGTACTGTCCCTGGCCATGGACACAACTGCCTTGGAGGCTGCTGCTCAGTGGTGTCTCTGGTGGTTGTTCTGTTGGCCGTTAGCCAGATGAACGGCTGCTCAAAAGTACATGGCAGTGTGTGGCAGGGTCCTCTAGTTTCCACTAGGATATGGCTTTTTCTCAAAATAGGTTGCAACTTTAGAAATCTCAGGCCCAGGAGCTCTGGGAGGTAGATAAAGACTGCAGAACTAACGTGCATTCAGCATTTGAGTAGTGTCTGTCTTGGAAAGCACCTCGTGTTGCTTGCTAGTCCAGGCTGGAAGCCATGACAGCCCAGAGCCGCCCCAAACACCGAACTGTCCCTGGCAGGGTGGGAAAGGACAGTGGAGCCTGTGTCCAGACCGCATTACTTCCAGTTGTTGATTGGCTGCCCTGTGGAGACGGAGGTCAATTTCCATCCTTCTTCTCTGCCCTGCTGCATAAACATGCATGCGTGTTCCAGGTTAGGCTTCTGGGGTTCTGTGCAGGATTTGCAGGATTGTGCACAGGTAGGACCTAACCTGGTATTCAAGGAATAGCAGATTCAGACTGAGGTCAGGGAGGCTGGAGGAAACTCACTGTGGTGCAACGCCCCAGCTATTGTGTGTCTCAGGTATGTTGATAGGGACCTTTTTAGGCAGGTTAAAAACTTTCCACATTTGCTCCCAGGTTCATCGTTGAGCAGGAAAGGAGACACAGCATTCCTCTCTGTGTGTGGTGGTGGTGACCTGCAGAGGGACTGTCCATGTGGGGATAGGGATGCGTGTGTGCTTTACCTGGCTGCCTGTGCCCGGCTGGGCTGGGGAGTGGTCATGTGACCAGGGGAGGCTAAGGCCCTGTTGTTCTTACTGGGAGAGAGTACCGCATCCCTTAGTGATGTCTGTCCCGAGGAGCGGGGTCAGGATGGGGCACAGCAGCATTCCTACCAGCTGATCGCCAGCCTTGACCTGGTATAGCATAAATGTCACCCACCTGGTCCTCTCCCCACAGCAGTCGGCACTGCTTGGGGTGGGTCTCCCTGCTGGTGGGACTAGGGTTGGCATTTGTCACTTAGCCCATACCCGAAAGTCGTTACCTCTGTTTCCCCCTGCCAGCCATTAAGTTGCTCAGATAACTGCCCCTGCTTCTTAGCAGGAAGCATGGATGGAAGCAGAGCTCTTGGCCCACACACTGATTCTGCGGGGTCACTGGGAGTCCTGCCCCTGAAGGTGCCAGCTCAGGGGGTCTAGCATGGGGCTGCAGGTCAGGACTTTGAGAAAGCAGGCCTGGATTGTTCCTGGGCACAGTCCACTTTGGCACTATGAGATGTTTGTGAGTCGGGTTTTTTTGTTTGTTTTGTGATTCTGAGATTCGAACCCAGTGCTCTGCATATGCTAGGAAAGTGCTCTACTGCTAAGCTATACCGCAGCCTACCATACGGTAATTTTATATATCTTTTTTCCTTTTGGTTTTTATATCGGTTTCTCTGAAATCCTTCTTGTGCTCTGCACAGTGAGTGAGGGCCTGTAGGGGGCCTCCGGGTCAGTTGATTCAGCCAGCACTGTGCTAAACCCACTGAATGGGTAGATCCTGTGGTTCTCATGTCCCTGTGTCTCCAGCGTGCAGAACCCTTGGCCCAGCCGTGGTCAGGGCTGTGGGGCCTGGAGGCAGCGGGCCAGGATCTGGAGGAGCTGGGCACCACACTTGTGCTGCTTCCGAGGTGAGGCTGATGGCGTTCTCTGTCGTCATAGACTTGTTCAGCGGGAGCTGCAGGGGTTGCAAAGGATTGTTGGTTAGGACGCTGGGATTTGAGACACACCACTCTTTACACACCCACAGCCACCCTAGTGGTGCTGCTGGGGTGAACCAGCCCGTCCCCACCCTCACCCCTCACCCCGGTCAGTCAGCATGGAAAGTTCCGAGGCCAACTCCTCAGGTGACCTGGCGGTGGGCAAAGCTGCTGAGGTGCATCCTGGAAGCCAGTGAGGTGGAATGCTTCAGGGGAGGGCTTTCTACCTCCCTGCCTTTCAGCTTCTGAGAGGCCCTCTTACTTAAAACTGTAACAGTATTACCCCCTGCAACTATGGCTGTATTTCTAGTTTGTATTCTTCATGATTCTAGTCTTTGATTTTGTGCATATATACTGTATCCTCACGTTAGTATAATTGTAGTAGGCAGCACAAGCACTGTATGATAGTCCTTCCATGTGAATCAACTTGCCCACTGTCTCACTGTCGGGGTGCAGCTGAGTTTCAAAGCCCACAGTGCTGTGTGAATGTTTCCTGCCCTTGTGGCCATGGGGAGGTGCAGTATCTAGATGCGACCACAAGGTGGTACCAAGAACCACCACTTGGCTGCCTCTGCCTCCAGGCCTCTGAAACCAAGCCAGAAAACCTAAATAAGAGTCTGAGCTGGCAAGGATCAGGGTAGATGGCCGGAAGTCTGGAAAACCTGACAGGAATGGTGTGGGTGGGGACAGAATCGGTCTCAGGGTTTGCTATAAACCGAGTCTGTGTGATGAGTGTAACCGTAACTTGTTTCTAATACATTTTTGCTTTTAAGCGTTTTCTTGTGCCCTATTTAAAACTTTATGTGAATTAACTTTGAGTTGAAGAGGGCCTCTAATTACTCCATTTTTGTGGAAATCCTACAGAATGGCTTATTCATCTGGGAAGATGGTATTTCTCACCGTCCTGTCCCATGAGTGCTGGGCTCTGTGGCCAGGCGTGAGCTGGGTCATGGTTTGGAGGTTTGGTTTTACGCATGCAGGGTTCTGAAAGGGCGCAGCTGTCGGCACCATCACATGCAGAAAGGGGTCCGGCCAAGTAGCATAAAGGTTGGAAAGACACTTGTGCATTTGGAAGACGGCCAGGGCAAGAGGGGCATCAGGTGTGTGTAGTGGGGAGTGCAGCCGTGGTTGGCAGCTTGAATGCTTACGCCAGTGGCGCTCCGCCTGAAGTGGGCTGGTGGGCTTCATCCCCACAGCCCCAGGAGCGAGGAGCCCCAGGAAGCAGAAGCTGGGGGAGGGACCTGGCCGGGTCTCCTGCTGCTGTGGGCTCAGGCAGCATCGCTTTGGGGACCCCCGCTGGGGGCCTGTGCCTGCCTGAGCCTTGGTGTGGCAGACCTCCTACTCCTGGCCTCTCTGTTTCTACCTTGCATCTGCGTGGAGCTTTTTACTCTTCCTGCTGCCCAGAGCCTGCTTGCTTGGGGATGGTTCCCTGTTGCATTCAGCAGTTGTAGGCCATACTTAAGCAAAACTTAAAACTCAAGTTTTTTTTTAAAGCTCAAGTAACCTGTCTCTGAAAATCAGAATGTAGTAAAAATATTGTCTAGATTTTATCCAGAAACCTGAAACAATGATTTGAAGGTGGTTCTTGTTATCTATTTGTAGGAGTTCATTTCTTTCTCAAGAAATAGGCCAAGGTTCTTTTTGATTTTCTTCTTTTTCTAGGAATCTGTATTTTAAAGAGAAAAGAAAAAGCTATTCCTTATAGTTGTTAGAGAGCCTGTTGGCTTCTTTTAAATGACAAAGCTGAAACACAAATGAAGACTAATTCTGCTTCCGGTGCTCCACACACCTTTCATTCTGGCTCTGGCATAATCATCCGCATCAGTCTTAATTTGCTCTGTGAGATCTAACTCCTAACTGAGGGTATTTCATTGGCTCAGATGTACCAATTAAGTCCACCCAGATAGACCATACAGAGACAGATAAGAAAAGTAAAACAGTGCATATCTCAGTTTAGCAAATTAGACTCCTCTGCAAGGGATTCCTAGCTGTCTGAAATAGAAGACCTATTGTACTACAAAAACGCAAACTGTATTAATACCCAGCTGGGTGCCAGAATATATTTTTAAAAATCAAATTGTACTCATTGTGCTCCTGTTGTAGAATTTCTTTCTTGGAGATTGCAGTAAGTGGAAAATGATTCTGAGATTGAAATTTCACTCTGCGTTAAGAGTGATTTAACCATATGATGTATAGCTTCCCCCTTCTAATCAGTGCACGTTTAAACAATGCCAGGCTTGGTGACCCTTGTAACATAAATGCAAAACACAACAGTAAGGAAAATTTTAAATTTCAAGCACCCCAGTATGTGATTCTCTTGAAGTTCTGGACGGAGCATGTTCATTTGACCAACATACAGTTCTGGGCTACTCATACTCGACAGTTCTCCTTAGTAGATGCAGCTTGCCCCTTTTGTGGGTTGGCGTAGGCAGTTGTATATTTTGGTTTGTCTGCTACTAAGTGCATCTCACGTGATGGTTCGATCCAGACCATCTGTACTCAGAACAATGGCTAACCTGATTTTCCTGTTACTTGGAAGAGTTTGCAGGGGTTTTGACTTCCGGGGATCGTGCTACTTTACAGCAGCGAAGGCAGTCTTCTGTGCCTTTAACCTTAGCATGGGCATTTTTTAAAGATACAGTTTGAATTGAAGGTTTAGAATTTAGTTTGATCTTGTCAGTTGGTTCCTTATGTGGCATTTAAAGAGGTGATTATTAACTGTATGGCTGGGCTCTTCTGGGGGGCCTGGGAAATGCTTAAGAGACAGAGAGCAGGATGGATTCCAGAGCCCAGTTGTCTGGCCTGGAGTCTTCACCATTAACTCTGTTGGTAGTCTTAGGCAGCCTCCTTTGTTTCTCCCAGCCTGCCTTTCTCTAACTGGGGAAAGGGGAATAACAATAGTATTTCTCCCATTGGGTTGTAAGAATTAAATGAATCAGTAAATGTGAAATACTTAAATGAGTACCCAGCACAGTGACATCAGCAGTTGTCAGTCACTATTATTGTTTGTTTTCTGACCCTAAATTTAAAAATATATGTGTGTGTACGTGTATGTATACTCTCAAAGCAAAATGTGTCCACAGCTGATCAGCTTTCCTCCAGGAGACAGCATGTCCCAGAGCGGTGGGAGTCGGCCCACAGAATCGGCATGCAGGGTCTCGCCCCATCTGGGAAGTGGGCATCACAGGCTTGATATGGGCCTGCATAGCTGAACTCCTAGGTGTCACAAACTTAGTTTTACTGATGCTATGCTTTTTATGCCTTTCATTCTCTTAATATGATTAAGACTTTCTTCAGGGTGAAATATTTTTGTGATGAGAATCACCATATCAGTAATAGTTGTTTAAGGAGAGTAGGGAGTTATTTTTCTCCTTGGTATGCTAGGGGGCTCTAGATCTCTGTCTGGGGGTATTGAACCCACAGCCTGCGTCTGGGTTCTGTGGGTCCTCACAGTTCTGTGTCAAGGTGGGGAGCTGGGTCCCTCCCTCAGGTCCCTCCCTCAGTGGCCTTGTTCCCAGACTCCTTGCCCTCCTGGATGTGTAGGATGGCAGGTCTGCCGTGTCCTGGCCATCGCCCAGCCAGTGTGGGGTGGGTCCACAAGGTTCTTCTGTGCTGGGGGCCACATTTCAGTCCTGCCTGCCACAGGATGTAGTAGGGCTTATGACATCTGTTGTTTTTTATTCACATTTATGCTTGCGATGAACGAAAATTTCATGATTTTGTTATTTGTAAAGGTTATAGAGTCTGTCAGTAGTTATAGGAGAGCGCGTATAGCTTGCTAAATATATCCTACAAATACTGTCTCATTTGCTCCTCATAAAAATCCATTATTTAGCACATTTTGTGGTTGAGACAAATGCAGCAGTGGTGAACCATGTTTTCTGAAGTCCAGCCCCCTCCCACTGAGAGGCCTCTAGTGCAGCTCTGCCCTCATCTGGCTTTCCCTTCTCAGTGGTGTCTCAGCTCTGTGTTTATTGCTGCATTCTGCTCTGGCGGCTGCCCCTGGCGTCTGACGGGCCCCAGGAGGTAGCAGACTCTCCAGTGACTAGCACACTTACTTTGTTTTATTTGGTTGCACCTGTGACTGTTAGAAATATGGAGAAAAGGGAAGAATGAAGATGGGAACATCAGAAGCATTATTTCCTTCCTTGTGATGTTGGTAGAGTTCAGGGTTAAACTGCTTTCCTCCCTTCATGAGAACCTTTCACCAGCGTCCAGTCTTTATCAGCCTTTCCCACCAGTCCTGGGGGAGCTTTGGATTTTTCCCACCAGCCGGGATGCAGAAACCGGTCTCTTTATAAAGTGAAACCTGCACCTGAAAAACAGAGCTCCAGCTTGAAGATAATTTAAACAATTTTTATTTAAATTTTATTTTTATTGTTCAAAATAATGAGCTTCTCCTGTCCTCCTCCTTTGTGTTTTGTCTATAAGATTCTAAGTTAAGAATTGCTCTTTGTTGCAGCTGCCGTCCTTTGTGGGCTGTTCTTTGTCTCTGGCCTCAACCAGCTTTTCCCAGTGGCTCGAGCTAGGTGCGGGGGCTTGGAGTCACGTGGTAGAGCAGTAGCCGGTGGGCAGGAGACAGGCCCTAAATGTGCTAGAACAGGAAGTTCCTGCAACCGTTTCTGAGTGACCCACTGACTGTGCTTCTCTGACTCTTGGTCTCCCTTAAACTAAATTCATTTATTTAACGGGGGTGACTGACTCCTAGGTGTCATCTTAGGGCTGTGGTGATGAGGCACCCTGTTAGGGTCCCCTGATCCCAAAGCAGTTCAGCTGGTGACGCTGGCCCGGGTGGCTCCTGACGATCGTTACTGCAGCAGCAGCCCCAGGCCGGCAGCCTCGGCCAGGGTCTCATTCCTGCACGCGTGTGGGGAGGCGGGGGAGCACTTTCCGTGCCTGCTCTGATTGCAGTTGTACGTTTATGGTTATTGCTGGCTTCTCTTCTGAGCGGCTGCCAGTGGAGGCAACAGCGGGCTGAGCATGGCAGTCGTGTGAGGAGAGGAAACCCTGCCAGAGAACACCAGGCCCACTTGGTTTTATGTGGCTGCAGCTGTGACTATTACATGTGTGGAGTGTTTAAAATGAGAGGATAGAGAACAGGAAAAAGTTAATATCTTTTCTGAAGAGGTAAATATTGTACAGTTTACTGCCCCGTCCAACTTTTCCCACTTAACTGATCAATGCATATATATTTTACAAAAGAGAGACTTTTTGATGGGGCCATTCAGCCATTTCCTTGCTTTTTTGTTGAGACTGGGTCTCTCTATATTTTGCTGAGTTGGTTAGGCTGGTCTTGCATTTGTGATCCTTCTGCCTCAGCCTCCCAAAGTGCTAGGATTACAGGTGTCACCATGACGGGTTTCATTCTTGATTTTTAAGATTTCAGCTCACTTGGGTCCAGATCTGAATTAAAACTGCAGTTTATCCAGTGGTTGCCTAGTTTTAATTCAGATTCACGACTTCTGCTGGGAGTTCTGTTAAACTTTGCATTATCACGTGGAGATCATGTTGGACTACATATTGGCTATTTCCTCCTCTTTAAGTGAACGTAGTTAATAGTGCCTTTTGCAGGGTGCCTGGGAGAATTCACCTGTATGTGATTGTGTATGATGTTATCCTAACTCGTTAAGCACTCTGTGCTGAGCGCTTTGCACATGATGCCTCATTCAGTCCTCCCCCGAGTAGGTGCCCAGTGGAGGAAACCCAAACACTAACAAGGTTAGGTTCTGTGCTCGGGTTAAAGTGTTAATAAATGGCAGCAGGATTTGGTCCCAGCCAGTGTGCGCCCAGATTTCTGTGTGCAAGGCAGTGCTTCTGCGTGTTTAGCCCAGCACCCCCCTTGACTTGTGATGCCTGCTGGGCTGCAGGACAAGCTGATTATCACACTGAGGAGGGCTCCTGGAAGATTCTTGGCAGCATCAGAGGGGGAAGGCTCTTCTCCACGTTTCTCTCTGTGTTCAGGTGATTTCAGCCCTCTTCCCTGACGTGGGTGTGCCGTGTCAGCCTTCTTGGCCAGCACCTTCTTGCCACACTGGTTCACTGGGCATCCCCAGGTTGTCAGTTCTAATCCACATGAGGAAGTGCTGCTGTGCATACAGAATCTCACCCTGAGCCACATAGGCATGCGGCTCTGTAACCCTGGTATTTTCTGTCTGTAATATATGCATACGAGTCTTCTGGGGCGATTTGTCTTCACAATGATACAGGTACTTGCAGGCCGTAATGATTTTCCCCACCACCTTTACTCATTCTTTGGCTAAACAGAATAAACGTTCAGCACTTTTCATCTTTCTTTATGAAGCGGAAGGCACTGGGATGCAATCATTTCTTTGGTGGCTTCTGTGGTTTCCTAGGTGCTGGGTTCTGTGGTGATATGATGCCTGTATATTTTAAGAGGGAGAGAAGGCAGCAGGACAAGAAGGTGAAACCTTGTCGATGCAAAGTGATGTGGTGGGAAATTTAACAGCCACAAAGATTTACTGGCTATGTCAGAGGAAATAGCTATTATCTCTCAGTGAAGTTTTAATATGTGATACTCTCCTATGGAAAATGTTTAATGGTCTTCCTATGTCAGACTTCTAAAGCCAGTATCTTCTGGTGTTTTTGTTTCTCTTGCCATGAAGTCATTGAGAAGTTGCAAAATGAAGTCTAATTGGCTGTGATAGTTTTTGTGATCTTTTGAGTTTCACACAAACCACAAATTTGCTAAATACAAGTGTCCTTCAGTATGCAAATATTTTATGCTGAGTTATGATGGTAAGGGTTTGTGTACTGAGGATATCTCATTATCTGAAACTGCTTGATTGCTAAATGTTAGAATAATTCAGAAATGAGCATCAAGAAAATGACATACATCTTTTGGCGTCTCAGTTCTGCTAGTAAGGGACACCTGTATACCACAGTTTTGACACTACTGATATGTGAGCTCAGGTAACTTACTGGGGCGGGGGCTGCCCCATGTGGTGTAGGTTGTTAGCAGCATCCCTGAACCCCACCTGCAGGGTGCCAGTAGAAGGTGTCTCTACTCCCTCTGCATCTGAACAATCAAGAATGTTTAGGTGTGGTCAGATTACCTGGGGGAGCAGGGTGAGGGGGTAGAATTGCTCCCTGTTTATAACCACCACCGTTGTACATCATTGCCCTTAACTAAATCTGCAAATCATATGAAATTCTCTAGGTTATAGCCACCTAGAGATACTTCATTTCATCAGTTGTATGGGGATACTTTTAAAGGAAAAAAGATACTAATAAAAGAGAGGAAAAGATTGTGTTTAGAAGTTGAGCACAGAAAGGTCTGAGTTTTTATATAGAAAGAGTAGCACATTTGAACCCTGTGGTTCTGTGATACCTATTTCCCTAGACGTGGCCACATACTGCCTCTTGCACCTGCTGTTCTCTGGAAATTACTGACAGTGCCTCCTTGATCTTAGTCATAACCTCTCTCCTCACCCCACAGAGAAGTTTGAGATCACCAACAAGTGCCTCCTTACTACTGATCATGAGCAAACCCCAGCAAGCCTTCCCTTTTGAGGCCTTGAACAGGTGAAGTTTTCTTCAGCCAGGAAAGAGTTTATCAAAGGAAGGGCTACCAGCAGCTCCTGCCTTGGTGCTGGTTTTGTGATGGGTCTGGGAAAATGTGCTGTACCTCTGACCGGCAGTGTGTGCAGGCTTGTTCTTCTGATTTCTCTCATGCCTTCCTCGGACATTCTGTAGTATTCTTGATGGTCAGTGGCAGAGGAGCACCTTCCTGTATAAGTTGCTGCTCTCATTCCCTTCCTGTGAGCCTTTTGGTTGAAGCATTTATGTATATTGCTTTATTCCATGGCCACTGTTTTATGGCATCTAGAGCATCAGTTGCATGTGTGCTGAAAAAGACATCCTGTTATTTTGGAAGTGGATCGAATTGGAGGCTAGTAACTCAGGTATATTGTTCTTTTTACTCGCAACACCAGGGTGCATTATTGTTACAGGAATGCAAACTTAATCTGGTTAAGTGGCTTCACCTTTTTTACAGCCTTGGCGTGTTGTAAGACTTAGAACTTCTAGTGCTACTGTTTCTGTTGAACATATGTGGTGTCACGTTCCTGAAATATAAACATTCATCTTATTTTAAGTCTAAAAGCATATTACTAAACTCGTGACTTTACATTTATTCAATGAACACATTTTTTGAGTGGTATAATTAGCAGTTTTCATAATGTTGGTATCTCCATCTCAATTAAGCACTTAGTAAAGGGAATCTGATAACGCCATTTTGACCAAAAATTTGCCTTATGGCCAGGATACTATGTTTTTAAACTAATGACTGTCCTATCTTTAGCAAAGAAATAACGATTATGAATAAAATGTTTACTGTTATGCTATATTTCCATTTTGGAGACACAGTAGTTATACTGAACATTTTCTGGCTCTTTTCTGGACCTAAGTTCGTGCTAACTCAGAAACTTGGACAGAAGTTTTCCCTCAGGGTAGCCAGAAGAGGAGCAAGCCATTGGTGATGGGGTGAGACCTTTCAGGAACATTTCTAGAGCAGCTGTGATAATCCAGACAAGAACTAACTTGAGAAGGCAGGAAAAGGGAATTGCTTTCTCTTTGAATCCTTTCTCCAGTGTTTTGTGTGCTGATGGCAGAGACCTGAAAGCCTGTTCCCATTTGCCTGTTTTCTCTAGTGCGTGATGTAAGCTGTCTATTGTAAGCTGTCTTGTAACTGAAATAACAGAAATAAGATTTTTATTTTCACTGCAGGAGGTGGAATAATCTGAGATTGCGGGACAAAGAGAAACGTCTGAAGGTTGAAGATGACTCAGAGGAGAGCGATGCAGAATTTGACGAAGGTTTTAAAGTACCAGGTTTTCTGTTCAAAAGGCTCTTCAAGTATGTACCGTGTGTTCTGTCCTTTAAGCTTGTCATTGGGCCATTGTGTACAAATTAATATTTTAGGAATTATGTGATAGTTACCTGTGGGCCCTTAAGGTACTTGCAGCAATTTATTGCTAGTACAGAGACTGTCAAATGAAATTTTAGCCACATGCTGTTCATTAAAATTAGATGATAATAAATTGACTAAAGTGAGCATTGGGTATGTTTGTAAACTGATGAATCTGTACAGACCTGTCTCAGCAGACTGGAAGCAGTGTTCTTAAAAACCTCTCCATTAAATTTTTTGTTGTCATTGTTCTTAGAAATTTTAAGGGACCAAGCCTCTAATTTCTTAAATCAGATTAATAAGAGTTGTATATTAAAATCAATATCAAGAGTTGTATATTAAAATCAAACTTCAGGGAGGTTTTCTTTTTTTGGTTGGTTGTTTTGTAACTTGTAGTAGAAATACCAAGTTGTTGAGATTATTTTCTGCATGGATTATATTGTACTTATGGGTATAATACTTTTGAGCTGACCAAATGTGCATCTAAGTATTTTATATAGTTGGCATTCTAATGTCAGAAGAGAGGACATAGGCAACATCTCGAGGATTATGTTACTATTTGAAGCTGACTTAAGTTTAGTATATAAAGTGGCTGAGGGCTGCAAGTGACCAAATGCTGCCTGGTAGGCTCAGGTTCAGGGTCTCTGTGGGCCAGGCGAGTGTCCCGTGGGGATTATGAATACTGAGGAGCATTTCCAGTCTCTTCAATCCTGGCGTTTACTTAACAAGGTGGTTTCAGGAGGCTTCTTAGATGCGTGTAGGAAGTTAAATCATTACATAGCTTCTTTCTGTCTCTTTCGTATCAGCAATTCATTGATAGTTGGGAGCAGTATGCAAACTCCTTTCTGTGAGACAATTTAAATTTAATGTCCTTTATAGATTCAGCTGTTAGCCATGCCTAAACTTGTAGATGGCGTTCACTTAAAAATAGCATGCTCTTTATATTTCCTGTTGAAGAACTTATATGCATTTATAGAACACACACACACATACACGTTTTTGTTTTGTGGTGCTGGATATGGAAGTGAGACCTCATGCATGCTGGGCAGGCACTCCACCTCTGACCTGTACCTCTAGCCCTGTGTCATAGTTTTAATTTCTGTCTCTCCTGGTAGGGATGGAGAAAGTAAAGAATAGTTATTTTTATCCCACTGAACGCAGAGCCAGATAGCAAAGCTGAACCCTAAAGATGTGAATCGTCTAGGTTGGGTGACCCTTACTGGGCAGAGGAAGAACTCTACAGAAGCTAAAATCTGAATCTCTAGTAATTTCTGCAGAGAAATCATTTCATAGCCTGGAGAGGTGGCTGCTTTGTTTATTGCTTCTCCCAAATGAAAATTAACTGTGGAAAGGTAAATAAAGACAACATTTATTGGCAACTCTTTTCATTTTCTCGAAAATGATTGCTTATTACAGAACAAGCCAAATAGTTTCAGTCTATCAGTCTTTTACTAGCAAGAGGAAGGAATACCCAAATTATAGATTTAATTGATTTAACAAAGACAAGATACTTCTGCATGTGTGGTGATTTGGCAGATATCCTCAAGAGTCATATTGAATGTGCATTTTTTTTAATAAGTGTCAGAATTTCTAGCAAAGAAATTTCAGAGTTAATAAAACCAAACTTTGCTTTCTAAGAAGGTATGGGAATCAGTGTATTGGCTATTATGCCATTGTAGTTAATATAAATACATGTTCATTTGTGTTTCTAATTAGCCTTAAACATACTTGAAAAGTATTTTGTTTTTATGTTTGCAAAAACATGGTTTTAAATATTTTATAAATGTTATAAAACTTCTGTATAAAAAGATTAATAGGATGGGGTCTCCATTTTTCTTTAATGATTATACTTTAACCAGGCTAATTTAATTTTAAACTATAGATATATTTTTACTGTATTCACTGCGCTCTCTGGAATTGAATTAACAGGCCATAGAGTTGTACACAAGGGAGTCAGAGGTACAGTTATCCTTTTAAGTGCTATTTTTTATAAGATAATGTTTAACTGCTAAATTTCTGTTTTGAAAGTTTGCCCGGTAAATATATTCGTCTGTATAATTTAGTAATCACATGACAAATTTCAATCTTTTGACCTTCCTTTCAGCCAAACTAGTACATGCAATCTTGGATTCTTGGGACAGTGCCAAAATACAACAATTACCTTTGTTACTTTGTGGCCCTTCTTTAGTCCCATGGGGATAGCAGAGTAATTTCCTTACTACTGTACTATAGTTTGGAAGAATCTTTAACTTTTTTTTAAGAGTAAATTTTATACACTTTTCAAAGGTTTTGGAAACTAGATTCTTCAGCCTATTTTCATTTAAACTGTGTGAATGTTTTGCAGTGTTTATTATTACAGAAAGTAAAGCAATAAAACCAAAGCCAGGTAGTGGCGCTGCTGGAGCTAGAGCCCAAGCCCTGTGCCCCTGCTGATCAAGGTGGGTCGCTGGGCTTTGGTGTGTCCAAGGGACTCCTCTTCACTTGCAGTCTGAGGGCCCCTGTGCAGGGGGTGGCGTTGAGGTGGCGTTGGGAAGAACCAGCCATCCTGCATCCTGCTGTCGCAGGTTTCCCTGGGCAGACATGGCTTACAGGGTTGCCTAAGTCATTTCTTTAGTATTGCTGATCTTGTAGATGCACGATCATGTGCTGTTTGAAAGCCCTTAGGGGTTAGGCTTAGAGATGTGGTAACACTCAGCACACTATCCTGCTTTTCCAGGGTCACATGGAGTCGTGTCCTACCTCCCAATATCCCAGTCTCCTTGGAAACCGTACTGGTTGCAGTTCCTCTGACTGTTTCCTAATTGCTGCTTTCCAGATTCTTCCCACTTTCGTTAAGTTTGGGCCCCAAACAGAGAGAAGTGTTGACCCATATTGGGTGGAGGTGGTACAGTGTGGTGATGGAACATCAGGGTGGTCACGCAGAGGTTCTGGTCCCTGAAGAGCTGCTCTTGTAGTTTTCTTCCGTACCTCCTCCGTAAGAGGAGGTCCACTGTAGTGATTCTGGAAACTTGAGTGCACATCAGTTTTTGGAGGGCATTTTGAAATATGCCTTTTTCAGAAGTTGAGGTAATTCTAGGTTAGCCAGCTCACAAACCGGCTTTTGTTCCACATCAGGACTTTTCTGAAACCTTGGCACAACTGAGAGTTGGGGCCCAGTAATTTGTCATTGCAGGGACTGTCCTGTTCATTGTGGAGTTTTGGACAGCACATTTGCCCCTACCCTCTGGATCCCACTAGCGCTTCTGCAGTTGTAACAAAGCTGTTTCTGGACATTGCCAGATGTCCTATGGGAGAAAATTACCCACAGTGAGAATTCCTCATCCAGGTTCTTTCCAGAGAGGAATCACTGTGGAATTACGCAGTCTAGATTTCAGTTCCAGCCTGCTTATTTTTGCTGGCATTGTGACCTTGGGTGAGTGTTCTATCCCTGTGAGCCTTGGCTCTCTAGCTGTAAAATGTGCTGATCACTACCTGTGCGGGTTGCTTGGGAGGCTGTGTCCAAACCACCTGGCCCGGTGCCTCCCATCAGTGGGCTTCTTAAGTGGTAGCTGTTGCTCCTGATTACATTCCCATATTTATGGGACTTGTCCTTCCCAAATTAAATGATATCGTGTCCATACTAGGCTTTGCAATGTTCTGATTTCTAGTCCTCTTTTCCAGAGTGTTTCTCCGGTGTGTAATTACAATTAGCAAACTTAAATACGCAGCAGAATTCTCAGTTTTCTTTACAGGTAATAATGATAACAGCTAGAATCAAACATCTAAAATTGATTTGCAAAACACAGGGGTAAAGTTATTTATGATGTATTTACTGAGAGAAGTTAGCTCAACAAGACCTGAGGTCGTAAATGAGGTTTTATGTAGACATACCAGATAACAGTAAATTTTGGGTTAATAAAACAGCAACAGTAAGCCCACCTTTCTTTACAGTGGGTAGCTCATTACTCTTTGGTGTTTTCTCTGGGGGGAAAGACCCTTTAGCTTGTATCATCCTTGAATTTCAGTGGTTTTTGCTTTTTTAATATTGGCATGTAATCTTCATACCATTCTGTAATATTAAGTCTTTCACTATCAAAAATGTTTTTGCATTTCTTTTTTTAAAAAAACTTTGCTTTCATATTTATAGATTGAATATGTAGTTGATAGAGAAATGAAAATACTGTTCCTATTTTTTTTTTCTAAGAGTAGGAAAGGAGATATATTGTTCCTCTTTGACCAGTACTCCTTATTTAAAATTTTAATAGCTCTGATCTTTTTGTACCTATGATAAAATCCCTGAATCAATTTCTGCTTTAAAATATTAAAAAGACTTTGTATTGTTGAGTCTTTTTTCTTTTTTGCATCTGCTGTAATATGACAAGAATTGTCTTTTATGTACTAATTTAGAGAGCAGCCCTTCAGACTTGTTTATGGCCTTAAAATTTAATTTAATTTTTCCTATAAAAAGATAATCTGATTACTAAGTGGCTTTACAACAGTATAAGCTTTAAATTGTGTTCTCTCTTGCCTTTTTGATATTAAGATTGAATAAAATACTTGTACTGCCTCTTTTTTGTACAAAAACTTGTAGAATTCTATATAATAAAAATATTTGGAATTTTTTCCCAGAAAGAGAGTGAATAAAATATAGTAAGTTTATACTTGTTTACCAAGCTATTTCTAATGTTGAAAAAGAAGTGAAATAGTCCCTAAGTACCCCATCTATCAGTTTAATTAGAAATGTGTTAATGTTCAGTAAAGAAAAATTTGTGACTTTATGCCTAGGTGATCAAAAATGTATGACCTTATAAATACAATACTCATGTAAAACACACATCCGGCGCGTTTTTCTGATTGGTACTAGAACCTAGCCGAATGATTAATTCATGAGTGCTTTCGTTATGATCTGTATTATCCACCATTTGCCATTTTCTCTTTTCTTGTTGGTGTTTGTTGTTGTAGGTACCAGCAGACAGGTGTTAGGTGGCTGTGGGAATTGCACTGCCAGCAGGCAGGAGGAATTCTGGGAGACGAGATGGGATTGGGCAAGACCATCCAGATAATTGCCTTCTTGGCAGGTCTGAGCTACAGCAAGATCAGGACTCGCGGTTCAAATTACAGGCAAGTGCTCCTCTGCAGACTGTCAGTCTGTGGAGCTCAATTAATATTTCATCAGATGTATTGCTGTGGAGGAGGGTCTTGTGAATTATTGATGACATTTCAATTACAATATTCCTTTAATTCTTTTAGTGGGGGACATCAAAGGAAAAATTTTACGAGACGATGGAGCTGTAGGGCAGGAGAAATTAAACATGTAACACTTTTAATGAATTCCAGGCATCGATGCTTCATTTTGCAGATGAGCCCCACTAGATGTTTTGGGTCAATACGGTGTCTAAGGTTAGCTCCTGCAGATGGATTGTTTACAAACTCAATTATGTTAATATCAATAGTTTACACAATATGGAATTTTAAATTAGACATAATACCTTTAGTTCCATTTATTAAATTTTACATTAAAATATTTGTTCTGGCAGGAGACCAGGTAAGCATTACAGTAAGAACAAAATCTATTCATGGGGAAAGTTGGAGCTCTGAAGAAGCCATTCTGCCTAATTTCCTTCGTAGTCAGAGTGCGCGGCAGCATTTACTGAGCGTGCTCGGGTTGCTGTTTTTTTGAATGAAGTTACTTCTCTGCTCCCTGTGCCTTCAGCTTCTCTCTGAGTCCTTATGAATTTTACGTACATTCTGAGGCTGAAGCCTGAATGACTGTCTAAAATGATAAAAAACTGAGATTTTAATCGTAATTTTCCATAGAAGTTTAAAAAATTGTTAAGGCTTTAGTTTGTCAGAAGAGTGAACATCCAGTCTTTTGTGTATGGTAGCACTGAAGTACTTGATCTTGAAGTAAAGAATCACAAACCTTTCCGTATTTAAGCCATATGTTGGTTTTATGGAAACCTGCATTGCTAGAAATATTGCTAGGTAAATTATGTAGGATGTTTAATCTCGAGTCCAGACCTTCCAAGACCTCCTACTATTCCGGCAGGCTGATTTAATGCTACCAGTGAGGTTGTGTCCTGGGAGCCTCAGGCACTCAGTGCACAGGGAGGTGGGCTCATTGTGTCATTGAAAGCTCCAGAAGGTCTGCCATCACTGCGTGGGCTCTGGAGAGGCCTGTAGATGAGAGCCATGTGCCTGAAGTCAGTGACTGTGGAGTTCTTGCCCACACTCCAGTGGTCAGCAGAGATGTTTCGTGGAGAGCCAGGTAGCATAGAAAACTAGTGAGTAAAGACCATTAGTTTTGGTCTTAGAGTAATTAGGGGTAACTGGGGACTGTTTCATTTCTTTTTCAACATTAGAAATGCTTTTATTTCTTACTCTTTCATTCACTTAGCACATTGACACTTTTCATGAGGAGTGTTTGAAGTTTTAAAATATTTCCAAAGTCCCAAGTACATTTATATAAATGTAGGAGTGGGGAAAACATTATTTTTAAATGCTAAATATTTTGTTATTGTTGTTATAAGTAAGTTGTATTGAAGCAGAGAATTCTCTTCAAATATTAGAATTCCCTTACATGTTTCCTGGAAATATGTGAACATATTCCAGGCCAGGGTAAAAGTCAAAGTTGAAAAGCAGGCATTTGCTCTTATCTCTGAATGTCATTAGTTTAGTATTTGAAAAATGCTCTCTCTGTTTTAAATAAGCTCTTTGGGAGACTTGGTCTCCATGACATTCTTGGGTTTTTTGACAACTCGAGTGTCCCAGGATGCCCAGACAGTTTCTAGGACTGTCTTTCCTTAAATGATTTTCTCATTCCCACCTCTTTCTTTTCTTCCCTTCCCTTCCTTTTATCAAAAAACTCGCATGGAGTCTGGGCCTAATAATACTCTGGGCTTAAGAAACCTAAAGTCATCCCTGCAGTGTAGTTGTGATCTAAAAATTAAAACATGCTCTCTTGAGTGGTGACAATCCTACTAGGAGCAAAGTCAGGGCTAATAATGAGTGTCAGCTGTAATCAATTAACTATCAATGCTCATATCCTCTTTTCCATAATGAAGTAGTGTGGCACGTTGGACTAGCGCCCAGATCATCTTTATTAAAGCGGTATTGGTAGGAGTGACTTCGGAGAATGTGGTGCTGTATCAGCCGAGCAGCTGGGCTCTTCAGGAACAGAGGTGTACTGAGCTTGGTTCTCTCTCCTTAATGTGGCCCAGTAACACTTTCCTGACAGTCTTGTAATGTGTCCTCCTCTGGAGCCAGGTGAACTTGGAGTTCTCGTCTGTGTTTTTATTGTAAAGAAAAATATCCCTTGCAGTCAAATACAGTCTTTGTGAACTGGCATTGCCTTCTTGGCTATGTACTTTTCCTCTGAACGGTTGCAAGCTGTAGATGTTGGGGTCCTGATTCGATATGGTCTTAGCGTTACAGTTTTAAGGTCTGCAAACATACAGTGTGAGTTTCTGTGATACCAAGAAACTTTGTGGTATTGCCTGTAATCCCAGCTGCTTGGGAGGGTGAGGAAGGAGGATCATAAGTTTGAGGCCAGACTGGACAGACAGATTTGCAAGACTGTCTCAGAATAAATGGCTGGGGATGTAGCTCAGTGGTAGAGCAGTTGCCTAACATGCACCAGGCCCTGCGTCCAGTACCCAGTACTGGGGACATTTGGTTTATTATTTTTGTTTTTTGTATGTGTGGTAGGCCTGTTTATTTTCAGGAGAGAAGCATATTACAGAAAATTAATTAAAAAATCTATACTGGTGGTCGTGTTCCCAGTTCATAAAGAATATCCTGCCCTCTTTTTACTTTTCCTTTCTTATTATAATATGGGCCCTCTGAAGTTTATGATGGAGGGGAAATGAATTATTTACCTTTCAGATTCCAGTGAGTACTTTAGTGTCTTGGCTATCATTTTAGTTAATTTCTATTTAAGAATAAATACTCTGAAAAAGTTAATAAACTTTCCAGGGTAAATATACTTCACAGTTCCTGGTAAGTTTGTAGGCTTTGGCTAGCTGGTTTCCACCTGCAGGTTGAAGTATTTGGCTGTGGAGCTACTGGTATGTTCTGAATTCATTAGGTAATCAGTGATTATCAAAGATGAAAGGACCTGGAGTCTGTTTGGTAATTGATGCTAATCGCTGTAGTACATTTAGCCATTTCTCAGGCTCATCTCACTGGTATTGAGCTTGGAAAAGGGTGGTTCAGTTGATGTGACTGTTAATGGGTTTGATTGCCCCTTCTGTGGTCCAGGAGCAATCTTCTTCTCTGAGATTTCAACTCAGCATGAAAATCTCCCTGTGCTTCTAATAAAGGGAGAATAGCAGAAATTAAAGAGTATAATACCACCACATAAATGTTCAGCCAGAAGAAAATAGTAGCTTTAAGTAACAAAGTGTGAGTCACCAAAGTAGCAGCTTGCAGAAGGTGTATTAGAGAAAGAAAGAGACAGACCTGTAATCTGAAAGGGTATATGATGAATTCTTGCTTATCTAAATGTCTTGGTTTTTAAACATTTTAGACAGCTTTTGGTTGGTTGTTCCGTAATCCCTGCTAAGTGAATATTGATAACTCTCTTTTAGTCCCCTTGGAGGAGGTAAAGAAGCTGCTGCATTTAATCCTTTTAAAAAGGAATGCCATCATGGAGGGGGCCAGGGGCCAGAGCAGAGTGCCCTTCTCCTCGGGGAGCTTAGGGGCCCTGCCTGGGCTCTGCCTTGGAGACGCCTTCGGCTTGGACATCTGTAGGAATTGAGTCTGTTATGGTTTCTGGCTTCTTCTGGTCCCACCCTTGCTTCTCAGCTAAGGGCCAGGGGCTGTGCCCATACTGCAGGAGGTGGGAAGGTCATGGTGGGAGAGACATCTGTCTTGCTAGAGTATAAAGGGTAAGGCTCCTTTCACTTAGGGCTTGGTCAAGGACTCGATGTTTTTCTGTTAAAACACCAATTAATTTTCCTTTGTGTAGATGATTTAAGTTTAAGCACTGTCTAATTTATTCTATGTACACAAAATCTCTTAAATTCAGAACTCTGAGCTGTAGCAAGAGATCAAAAATCACACATGATCCTCAAACTCAGAATAATTTCTGACATTTTGACATATTTACCCCAATTTTAAAAAAAAAATCTTTTTGTGTAATAATGCTTATTTCTTCCCTGCCCTGCTCAGGAGGAGCTAGGAGGGGGTGACATGTGTTGCAGCAGGGTCACTGTGGGGTCTTGACTGGCCTGGGTGCACCGAAGGAGGGCTCTCCCCAGGGAGCTGTGGTCTGGAGGGTGAGTCAGAGGAGGCTCGGAGGTGGGGAAGGGTAAGGAGGAAGCGAAAGGTAGACCAAGGAGACTGTATACCTTGTGGGAACTGAGAACGGTTGCAGCTGGTGGGGATCTGGGCACTGGACAAGCACTGGAGTGGCAGTAAGGGTGAGGCTGGGGTGAGCAGAGGTCAGAGCCTCTGGGTGTCATAGGCTGGGCCAGGAGCCACGGGCAGCCATTAGGGGTCCCAGAGTGAGGGAATGTGGCACCAGCGTCTTCTCTTAGAAATGGTCACACTAGAAGATGCCGTAACACAGACGAAAGTTGGAACTAGAGGAGTAACGGTGTAGAGTGAGGGACTGGTGGCGCGGAGGGGGGCTGATGAGGTGGAAGCGGCAGGAGTTTGGTGCAGGTTGTTCACAGTGGAGACCAGGAGGGCTGACCAAGGGACAGGGTGGACTTCCAGTTCAGGCCCCAGAGAGTGGTGGTGCTTCTGTGCCCTGGATCAGGAGGCAAGGCGTGCGTGTGACGAGGCAGTGCTGCCTTGGGCATATCCGCATCAGCACTGAGATGTCCAGTGAGGGAAGCTTGGGGTTTAGGAAGGAGATCTGGCAGGGGCCAGATTTAGTGTCCTGGGTGTTTATGGAGAGTCGAAGCGGGGGATTAGTGAGATGGCATAAGGAGTAATTCACGTGCACTTCGCATCTCCAAGTCTTTGTCCTTGTTGGCAGAAGGTGGGACAGAGGATGGTTGGCAGGAGGATGGTTGGCGGAGGTTGGCAGGAGGTTGGCAGGAGGGAGACAGAGGATGGTTTAAGGCATTGCCGCTGGCCGCCCTGGATGGCAAGGAGGCAGGTACCCAGCTGCCTTTTATAGTGTGAGCCTGAGTCAGCTGGGCTGTGCAGTTGGGTTTGACTTGTCCTTCATCTTCGGCTCTGACTTGGCCTGACCCTCGGCTGTTGGGCCGTGTGTGCAGCAGGAGGGAACAAGAGTGAAGTCCCTCAGCCTAGAGTACCAGTGCTTCCTTCTGGGTTGGTCAGTCCTGCCAGGCTGGCCTCGTGGATTGATGTGCCGTGTGCTGACACACTTACTGCTACAGTAGTGCTTGGGTCCCGGGGAGTGTGTGCTTGTGTATGTGCAGTGGCTCTTGCTCACACTTGGGCTCTGCTGGGAAGGACAGAGGTGAAGGGGCTGCTCACACAGTGGCCAGCTGTGTGTCAGAGAATTGGGGTGATTCCATAAATAATTTTGCTTTTAAAAACTTATTATGAGCTTTTTCCTAGCTTGTTTTTCTTCAAAACAATTTTAGTGGTTACACGATACTCCAGCTCAGTGAACTCTTCATGTTTACTGTGTGACACTGTTCTGTGATTTAGAACCCTAGTCACCCTGTGAGGTCAGCACTGCAAACCGGAGATGAGAAACTGAGCCCCGGAGAATCAGACAGTGGACCCGAGAGCACATGGTTAGTGTGTGCGGAGCTGGGATTCAGACCCGGCTGTGCCGACCACGGGCCTGTGCTGTGCAGAGTGCGGGGCTTGTTCTTTTCCCCTTCTCTCGTCTGTGGACATTCAAGGAGGGTGTGCTTTCCTGCTGTGTAATCCGTGCTGCAGTGTGTGGCCTGCAGGTGTGTAAGCAGGTGTGTGCTGGGGTGCCGGGTAATCAGGTGATTGCTGGTGAGGGTCCTGCTCTGTCTCCTCAGCTGCTCCCATACAGGTCCCCAGTGGGCCTGAAAGCCACTGGTGTCACCCCATAGTGTCGTTGTCAAGGGGACATGGGCAGTGGTGGAGCGAAAGCAGGCGCAAGTACCAGACCCCCTTCTCAGCAGTCTCCGTCTCCTGGGGTCTGTTACCTTGGCGCGCCAGCCTCCGAGCCCCTGAACACAGGACCATGTCTGTTAGCTTTTCAGGACAGTCAGGATGAGCTGAAACTGTGGGATGAAAACTCCCGGTAGATCATAGAGCAGTGATGGTGAACCTGTGGCATGCGTGCTGCGGAGGGCTATTCGTTATTATTGAAAGCTCTAAAAGGTTTGCTATCACTGCCATAGAGCTTTGGACAGGTTTAAGGTGTCGTTATGTTCACTCAGGTTAAGATACGACATATAATAACGTCACTAATCTAGAATAGTTCAGGGGAGAAGAGTGTTTGTTAGAGACATACTTGTTTGATTTTTCCTTTGCTATAGAATGTTTAATGTATTATTTGGTGTTTTCTCTTCATTCCTGCATCCAGTAATTGATGAATAGACCTATAGAGATTTTACTTACTAGATTTTAACCTCAGTAGCTTTTTGTTAATGAAAATGAAGGTATCAGTTGGTTCCCGTAGCTTGCATTTTCTTCTTTGAACTGTTAAGGGCTTTCGTTTTTATTTTTTGTTTTGGGCAGCTAATCACCCTGTATGGGATCTTTCATGGTTGTGTTTTCTTCCTGGACATTTGGGTGCAGGTTCGAGGGGCTGGGCCCCACTCTCATTGTCTGCCCGGCAACAGTGATGCACCAGTGGGTGAAGGAGTTCCACACGTGGTGGCCTCCCTTCCGAGTGGCGATTCTACACGAAACCGGCTCCTGCAGCTACAGAAAGGTAACAGGACGATGCTTCAGTACTCAATACGTGTTCTGTGTAAAGCCCTTCATTTTACATATTTGCTTTTTCTTTGAACCGTGTACTATGTATTCCCAAGTTTCTTTTTGTGCATTTAAATTTGTTTTTTAATTATTGACTTAATTTAGAGTTCTGTATCTCCACAACAATTATGAATACTGGATTTATTGTTCTAACAGTCTGCGATGGCATCATGACATGTTTGTTGTCTAGCAAGTCACAGCTGGGCACAGACAGGGTACCACAGACCTGTGTGTGGGGTCACAAATCTGGTGGCTTCTGTGATGGGTAACTGGAGGGGTTGTGGGCAGTAGCAGCTTGAAACAGCTTTAGGAAAGTGGATACAAAAAGTCATTTACGGGTGGAGCATCCCTAACCCAAATCTGAAACGCTCCCCAACCTGGAACTTCTGAGCACTGACAAGACACTACACCCAGCAAACCCACCGCAGACCTCCTGTGACAGGTCGCGGTCAAAATGCAGATCACTACAGATACTGCCTGAGGTATGTATGAACTGAAAATGAATTTCGTGTTCAGACCTTGGGTCCCAGCTCAGGGTGTCGGGGTACCTCTAAAATCTGGGAAAATCCAAACTGAAGCACTTCTTCAAGCATTTCAGATATGAAGAGCCCTTACCTGGTAAATGCATTTGTTAGTATGATCTTAAATCATGTTCTTGATGAATGAAAGAAACAATGTGCTGTTTTGAGAATTTTACAGGTACTGCCTTTCAGTTATGCTGCGGTTTGCTCCTGGATCCTGGGTCATCATGTATTGAGAGTTGTTTCCTCACTCCTCCCTAGTGGGTAGTGTGGATAGGTGTATTCCCTGCCTCTTCTCATGTCTCTCCCACCCAGACTGTGCTCTGGAGAGTAGGCCTGTGTCTGACTGACTTGGTGTCCCAGCTGTCCCTGAGCATCTGCTGAATAAATGATATTGACACGGCTTCACCACGAATTACAGGTTCTGGTACTAACAAGAGGTGGCCGTTCGCTGTGAGTTTGCCGTTTCTTTCCCGAGTCTTCTGTGCGCTCAGGTGAGCTCTCCTGCGCCCCAGGAAAGCAGCAGCCACTGTAGGGGCCGTGGGAGGTTCACCTGAGCGAGAGGTCTCTGGCCTGTGCCTGTGTCCCCTTCGGATTCCCATGTGTTCACGATCATGGGTCAGCAGAGTTTCTTAGAGTCAGGAGTGTCTACAGTTTGGTAACTCAGATAAGGTGAGGTGGAATCTTGCTTGTACTAGCTGTTATTGTTAAAACTAGCTGATTGCCCAGAATTTTAAAAGGTAAGTAGAAAACAGTTAAGGTAATTGAGGAAGTAGGGCGAATGCTTTGATTTAAAGGTAAATGGCTTTTACCTGTATGAAAATAACAGCAGTTTAGGTTGTTTTCTGGTAACTATCCCCTCATCACCCATGTGAAACTTCTGATTCTTTTTTCATTTCCATTATCTGTTGACATCTCAAGTTTTGTTGTAAAACTGGGTTCATTAGTGGATGTTTGTCTTAGGAAGGTGCATTTCTTTATATGTCCTTCTCTGTCGTTTAATTTTACTTTTCTTTTGGGTTAGTGAAGTGCGTGTAGTGAAGCTGTGTATCACAGCTTCCCTGATGGTATCTGCCTGCAGCCCTCTGTAGCTGTAAGCTGAAGACATCTCCCGTGAGCCCCACACACTGACCCTTAGCACAGAGGGACTTGACCCAGAACTTGGTGGTGGCGCTTCCTTCCCTCTTTGGAGGGCAAAACTTGGAAGAACAGGCATTTCATGGTGGTTCCACAGTTGCTTGTCGGTTTTTCAGTGCTTTCCAGTTTACCAAGGACTTTAACTTGGAATTTCTTACTGAGAAGGAAACGCAGCATTATCATTTCTTTGTGTTTTTGCTCTGATGCTTGACTTCCGAACTGTTCTTTTCCCATTGTAAAGTATCTCAGATGTCTGGATGTAAACTGTCACACAAAGCACTTAGAAGACGTGTTTGTGTATCTTGCAGATTATATTCTTGACTTAGAGACAGGATCATCCTAGTATTTGTTGTTAATGTTAGTATCAGTTTATATTTCTGCGGGAGACATATCTGTATGAGATAATGGATCTTTATCATTATCTCACACACATCCAGTAGCATACAAGTATACTGGCAGAGTGCAGTAGAGCCTGTGTTCTTAGTCCTATTTTAGATCTCCTGTCAGTGTTGGTCTGTTCTGTAAGGCAGCATCTGGTGCCCGGCTGCCTTTTCTCCCTTCTCAGCTGAGACTTCCTTTTCCATGGGAGAGCTTCCTATACCCAGTGCTGTCCCGGCTAGATTTAATAGTGGCGCTCTGGCACTAGGGACTTGGGTACTGGACAGAACAGGGACGAGGAATTGTTCTTTAGAAACATTTAAAAGAGTAGTAATGGTAATTGTTTTCCTTATCATTCAAGTGGATTATCATTTCCTATTGCTTTGTTGTAGTTGGTCAGACATAAAATTTCAAAAATTTTTCATTTAGAAAGCAGATATCATAAGATCAGTTTCTAAAACAGTGCACATCTATCATTCTTCTTCCCTAAATTGCATTTTAGCTTCTCACCTCTTTCACCGTTTAATACTAGATTATCTTTGTTAATAGTCTGTTTGATTGGCAGCATAATTTAGAATTGTCAAATGCCCACCCAGCAACCGTGCAAAAAACTATGCATCTAATAGTTTCACATGATCAAGTCTGATAAAGAAATTTTCAAAATCTCCTTGAATGGATGGTGGAAATCTCATTTAATAGGAGTCCTAAGTTTTTTTTCTCATTGTGATTTGTGATCTTTTTCTAACATAGAAAAGCTTTTATGTGAGTTGATTAGTATTTGTTGAACAGCTGTAAACACTGTATTCCAGATGTTTGATATTGTTAAGTATCTCAAAAATGAATATGATGGTTTTAACTAACCTTGAAAAACCAACTGTTTTCTTGGGGGAAGAAAATATCTGAAAAGATAGTGAAAGGAGGCTGTCTTGGTGCTTATCGCACTTCTCACAGTGAGAGGTGCGTCATTAGCTCTGTGTTGTGAAGCTTGTCTCATGAGTAAGAACCCTTGTTCAGTGCGTTGGAAGAGGTGTAATGTTAAGTTGCTTGTATTCTGATGCGGCCATCACTTTATCTCTCTTACCTTTTTCCTCTATGAAGGATCCAGTGGTTCTATGGAGCATTTTAGATCATCCAAAGAACTGTGTCTTATTTTGTTCAATTCCTGACATTTAGAGGTATAAGAAAGGTAGAAGTCACCATGGCAGCAAGTTTTAGGGGCATAGGTTTTGCAGTGACTACTCCAGGGTGTGAGTCTCAGATCTGCCATTGTATAGCTTGTAAGACATCGGGACAGTGACTTTGTTTCTCAGAGCCTCGCTTGATGACCTGTGAAATCGGAATTTTCTGATAATTTTGTGAGGGTTTATTGGGTAAATGTGTGTGCGTGCAGAGCTTAGTGTGGACCGGATGCCTAAGTTACTCAGGTGTTTCTTACTCTTGTTAGAAGTGAAGCTCACCACAGGCCTCTTGGTCTCAGAAATGGAGAAGAGATGCCTAGAGAGGCATTGTTGCCTAGTTCAGTGTGCAGTCTAGACAGGAGATTCACCCCTGCTTTATCAGAAATGTTCATGGTAATTCTGCCTTTCTTACATCCAGATACACTTGTTCCCAAAAGGAAAGAATGAAATAGAAGTTAAAATTCTTAGTGGGAAGTGCAGGGTGTGGTTAAAAACAAACCGCACAGAAACTTGGCCATCTGATTACCATCGTGCGCTCTTTAAAAAGGTCTATTTTCTGAGATACTAGACCAGAAAGATTTGGCCTTTTAAAAGACTGAAAGCTGGTCAAGAAAGAAGTAAAAGTGGAAGGGGAGCCACTCAGTCCCTCAAGCATCCACAATATTTCAGACCCTTCCAAGTACACAATTATAACTCAAGGCAGTGCGGTTCCTATTAACTTCAGAATTGGTGTACACACCTGATACGAGAAATGATAGATGCTCACTTGACTTCTTCTTGGAGATATGTTGTAAAATTGTGTTGCTGGAGTCCTTTTTTTCTTCATTGTCAGCACAAATCCTTGTTTATTAAAGATTTAGCTTGAAGGAAATTTTAATTAATTACAGGTGTGGTAAATCCTGCCTGGGAAGCCGAGCTGTGTTTGCTGTGAATGGCCTTCATGTGCCTGTGCTTCACCCGCTCCCCACGCCTGACAGTGTGATTTATGGCTGTTGTTTTCTACCAGTCCACTGTTTGCCCTCTAGGAGGGATTGGTCTCCTGAGCCTCCATAATAACAGCAGCACTTGCACAGACATCCTTTAATGACAACAGCCCTGCATTCAGTAAGTCAGGCTAATTGCAGATGTACCCTATTAATTGCAAAAACTAGGAGAGGTTACATATTTTACAAGCTTTTAATTTGAAACCGCCCGAGATGATTTGTCTTAAGTGTTTGGATAGAGACGTCTATAATATTCAACAACTCACCATTATTGAAACTCCAGTCTAGGCAGTCACAGAATTCTGAGATCGAATCAGGTGAAGACAAATAGTCTTGGATGTGTTGCTACCCGGTGGCTAAGTGGAGGTTATATTTTCAGTGGGGATGTTTTGCACAACTTCTTAACTCTTTTTATAAAAGCATCTCCTTAATTCTTGTTAATTGTTGTATATCTGTCTGGACACAGTAGGAATTCTGTTAATTTCTGTAGCTAACATTAGAGAATATTCCAAATGAACTTTGATCTTTAAGCAAGCAGAAGCAGCTACACGTTGCTCCAGTCGTGTACGTTCGAGAGGCTCAGCGTCCTGTTCTTTTGTGGTGACGCTCTCCTGCACAGATGACATGCAGACGTGCCTCTGGTTGTGTCCTTGGAGGCTGATGGGGTGACCACAGCAAGGCTGTGCATCCAGGAGCTAGCAGTTTTGGAGCTCCTGAGCAAGTGCACTTGCATTTGGAGCATTTGGCTGTGCACAGTGGACATGTTAGAAACGTGAGTGATGATTTAGCATCATTCCTTGTCAAGCCCAGGCAGCCGTAGCTGTTGTCCTCTCCCTGCTCTGTGTGCACACCTCGAGCCTCGAGTGGACTCAGGTGTGGAGTGGTCCTGTGGCTCACTTTGTTGTCGTCTCTTGCCCTACCTGCTGCTATGGCTTCTGGCAGCCCCAGAAGGGAGCATGGGGACAGAGTCGGGAGCTGGTGCCTGGAATCTCTATAGGAAATTCAGATGTGCAGGCACTGTGGAAATCAGCTCTGGCTTGTTGAAGTTTCAGGACTGGCCAGGGAGGTGTGGAGGGGCACCTGCTGCCTTGGGCAGTGCATTTCCACGCTGGCGCCAGCAGTCAGATAGCAGCGCAGAGTCCGGAGGTGCAGGCCTGCAAGGCTCTGCGCCCTGGGGTGACTGCCACAGTCGTCGGAAGGTCGGATTGGGGAACGGTTGCCTGAAGTGTGGCCTCCAGTGTGGTATTTCGCATGTGAGAGCAGTCACAGTGACAGTGCTGCCTTCACCTGTTGACACTTCAGTAGGTCCCAGGCATTGTGGTCAGTCTGTAAGGCAACTTCATTAGCTCCTAGAATGTCCAGTATTTTGGGACACATGAGAAGCCAGTTTCTGCCCTCTGCATTCTGCTCCTTCAAAATTTTCTGTGTTCTCTTTGTACTCTTGTATACTCTGCAGAATTAAAACATTTTAATCCTGATTCTTTAAGATGTTAACAAAATTATCATTGTTTGGGTGATTTTGAATTCTGTACAACAATTTAAATGAGATGATTGTGATTCCATGATGCTATTAGGCCTCTTGAGACTTAGCTGTTCTTGTATTCCTGTGATAAGGCTGATTAGGTTAGAGCAGTGTTGGCGAACCTTTTAGAGACCCAGTTCCCAGCTTGCAACCCAAGACTCACTTATTATTCACACAGTACCGACACTGTGACTAAACCTGGGTATCTGATGCTCGGCTGCTGGGATGGTTTGGCTTGCCTGCCGACAGAGGGCTCTGCGTGCTCGCTGTGTCACACATGCCGTAGGTTCGCCCCTGCTGGGTTAGAGTATCGCTCGCTAGATCTTATCTGTGAGGTAACTGCCCTCTACTTGGGGGGTTTGCTGGCTGTGGCCAAGTGATCGAGTGATCGAGGGTGTGCTCTGTCTCCCCCTGCGTGTGGGAGCAGTTCAGATCCCTGGTCCTCTTCCTATACTGCTCTTGAAGCCCTCAGGTCGGGTGGACTCCTGGACATGGAGTGCAGCCTCTTTGGGCTCCTCAGAGTTGGGCTGAGTTTTCTTGGGTCTGTCTCCACTTGGGGGATGGATTCTTGTTGCTCTCATGCATTTTCTGTTATTTTCTTTCTTTAACCCATTAACCCGACTCAGTGTCATGATTTCGGCCTTTCTGAATGGCATCTTTGTAAGGAATGAGTATTCCTGCAGTCTTAGGCTGTGCTGACACTCAAGTCATTTGTGTCCCTCCGCTGTCACTCTTTGTCTTCTTGGTCTTGCTCCGTCTGTGTGAGAGGTGGGCTGTGGCACATCCCTCTGTCCAGGCAGTGGCTCGAGGACTTGGGTAGTGGCTCATGGCCCTTCTCTCTGAGTGTGTCGTCGCCTTTACAATACACAACATCCTCGTTCTTCGTTGCTATTTGTCTGATACTGACACTGTATTGCTAACCCTGCCTTTTTTCCGTGTTTCCTTGGTGTGTTTTTATTAATCCCCACATTTCAGCTTCACCTGGCAGTTGCTTCTCCTCTCAGGGCAAGGCCAGCACTCCCTGCTGGGAGCTCCCTGTCCTGCGGTGCCTGCCAAGGGCGGTTAGTCTGAAACCTGCCTCTGTTTCTTACCTTTCCTGTTTTCTCTTTCCCAGAGTTTTACTCTTCTCTGTTACTTCTTGCTTTATAGTTGCTTGGTCGCTTTACAGTTTCTTGTTAGGTTTTCGGTTTGGCTCTCAGACAAACCACCGGGGCTGGTAACAGCTGGCCAGCCGGAGAGGTTTATTATCAGAAGGGAATCAGGCGGACCATCCTCGTAGGTTGAGAGATGGCCCCCTTATGGCTGGGTCTGGGGCCTTATATACCATGTTTTCCCGCATGCTGAAAGTTTTCACGCACGCACGGGAACTTGGGGAAGGGGAAGGGAAACTGGCCTCAGGTGAGGTGGACTTGTGACCCGTGAGTGGGGGCAGGTATGGTGACATGGAATGGGGAAGAAGGGGAGGGGGAAGGGTCTCACCGGGGAAGAGTGGGAAACAGGCCAGCCTAACATTTCTTTTCTAGTGTATATCTATATATGACTCTAACAGCTCTTAATCAGTAATAGGCTTAAATCCTCAACAGAGGTATTTCAACCTATTTTTCTCTCACAGTTAAGAATTAAGCAGTATCTATTATCTGTGCCCCATCTTACCCTTGGACAGGGTGGACTTTTTATCCTACTTTTATTTTCCCTTAATTTCGGTCCAGATTAGGATTTATTAAACTAAACAGAAATTAGAGTAGCATTTAAAATATGTCCCTTTTTATATTTTAGATTGTATCTTTACAGTTTCATTCACATTTAGAGGTGTCTAATATGCAGACCTGACTGTTATGTTTGGATGGTGTGTTCTAAGAGCTGGTATGTTGTTCCTCTAGTTTTCCCTATCTGAGCTTTTCTTTCGTGGTGCAGCAGAGAGGAGTGCGGCCCAGTGCTTAATGGTTGTAGCTTTGGTGTGGGCCCTTTCTGCCTCTGCATCTGGACTCCAGCGCTCACCAGCTGCCTGACCTGGTGCACTGGTCACGAATCCGAGCCACAGCTTGCTCATGTGTACCGCAGGGGTGAGCAGCGGCGGCTCTGCCCTCGCGCACGGGTTGCTGCGGCACTGTCTGTGATGAGTGCGCAGGGTTTGGGGACAGCGCTGCCTGCCTCCTCTGCCGGGTCAGCGTCCTTACGCAATACTGTCTGCATTGTGCACGCTGGTGAGCAGCCTCTAGGCGGCTTGTTCTGGGTCCTGCTCTATCTGAAGCCAGAGTTTGTTTTTCCCATCAAGAATGACTGCTAGTGTGGATGGGTAGAGCATTTAGGGCCTGGAATTCTTTCTCCCGTTAAGAATTATGCAGAGAATTTTCTCTTTGCTTGCTGACATCTTTAGCATAACAGGAAAGATGTTCAGTGCAGGTAGAGTTTTTTTCCTCTAAAGGGAATCTTTCTCCATTTGGTTCTGGCTGTACGCTATGACATTTCTTTCTTTCTTTGTTTCCTTTTTTCTTTCTTTTGTTCATTCGTTCTTTCATTCGTTTAGATATCCTGTAGGATATGCCCAAGGATAAATCTTTCTCAGTTTCTGCCTGACATGCTGGAATGTTTTTCTCTGTAGACTCAAATCTCAATGTTTGGAGTTTTTTGCTCTCATTTTTTTTTTTAAGTCATTGCTTTATATCCTTTCCACCCCAACCTCTTGGAATTTGTGTTATATCTTATAAGAACTCTTAGATTCATTTTCCTTGTCTCCTTGGGTTATCTTGCTTCTGTTTTAAAATAAACATCTTTCATCCACTTAATTGTTTTAAGTTTAACAAGGATGGGCACAAATGTTATAGAAAAATAAAAATTAGCCAAGCGTTTTATAATTTGTTCTTATCTCTTTTGAGACCCTCTCCCCATAGTTGGGTCTCTGAGGATTCTCAACCTCACAGATTAAACAAATGTAAAGTGCATTTCCCATGCCAGTAACATATTAGAATTGTGTATATCATGTTTGTATTTGCACGTTTTTAGAAAGTGCTATCGATTATGCTAGGATTGAAAGGGTATCATTTAAGGGTATCATGTTCATTTTATTTCATTTCTGATTTAAAACCAGGTTTATTATTTTATTATGGTTTTAGGAGAAACTAATTCGAGACATTGCTCATTGTCATGGAATTTTGATCACTTCTTACTCCTACGTTCGGCTGATGCAGGATGACATTAGCAGGCACGACTGGCACTATGTGATCTTGGACGAAGGACACAAAATTCGAAACCCCAATGCTGCCATCACCCTGGCTTGCAAGCAGGTATGACCTTACGCAAGAAGGGCTTTCCAGGTGGGCAGCAGAGCTTAATTAGAAATAGACTGCTGCTTTCAGTAACTCATCTATTGCGTCTTTCCTTATACTTTGTGTAAGGAGTTAAAACACACATTTTGCCTCAGTGGAGAAAATTCTTTATGCTTGCCCATAATCATGTTTTTTAATTATAATTATTCGCATTACAAAATGTCTCTTATAAGGGTTGATTATTTGAGTGTAACCAAATCCAACTCTGATCCTTAACACTCAACTTGAATGATAACCAGTATTTCCCCACTTTCACCTGTGTGTAATGAGAGACTTGTAACTGTGTAAAGTGGCTGTGTTTTGGAGAGGACCGGGCAAAGAGCTGAGGTGTTGAGTAAATGTGTTGAATAACATTACATAGTGTTTTTTGGAGGGACTGCGATTACCTGTGAAAGGCGAGTTTAATAGAAAGGTGCTTTTTTTCCCGAAACAGTTCCGCACACCGCATCGGATCATCTTGTCTGGTTCACCGATGCAGAACAACCTCCGAGAGCTGTGGTCGCTCTTTGACTTTGTCTTCCCAGGAAAGCTGGGCACGTTGCCTGTGTTTATGGAGCAGTTCTCTGTGCCCATCACCATGGGGGGGTACGCCAACGCCTCTCCTGTGCAGGTAACACAGTCCGCAGGGGACAGTGGCGCTTCCAGGTTGAAAGTGTTCCTGCTGCACGTTGTAATTTGTAGTCAAGTCCTTCAGAATGTTAGGAGAATGACCGGGCTTGGAAATTGGGGTCTGATAATCAGAAAATTATTTCCATTGCTAGATCATATTTTTCCAGATAAACTTTTAAAAAATCACATGAAATATTTACTCACAGGAAAACCCTAAAATAAAACTTGTCTTTGCATAATAGATGAAATTGTTGTTGTGTTGGTTGTTCCTGGGATGTTTCTGTCAGATAAGAAATAAAGCGATGTCATGCGTAATCAGTCAGAAACCCTGAGCCAGAGCAAGTGAGTTCTGGGCAGCACACAGCACAGGGTGACTTTGGCAGTGCATCTTACAGAGTAGCAAGAAGCTGAGGAGAGCAAGCATTCAGGAAGGTGGAATGAGATGTCTGGGTCTAGGAAATCAGGCCTGAAAGAGTGAGGCCTTCTGGGTCAGGGCAGCAGTGTAAGCACAGCCTTGTGATGTGGTGGAGCAGCAAGAGACCTGTTGGACTGGACCAGGGACATTTCTCGGGTGGAGCTATGGGAAGGCGAATGGAGGCAGCAGTACTGTACATCTGGCAACAGGAGGGGGTTGGAGCAGGCTGCCAGAACATGGTTCTCAGGGTCTGCTTGGGCCGTGGGGTCGTCCTGTGGGACTAATGGTGGTGTGGGTGATGAGGAACTGGACCTGGACTTAGGTGCTGGACTGAGAAGGACAGTGGGGAGCAAGAGACCCAGGCGGCATTTGTATGCAGGACAAGCAAGACATGGAAGCTGTTAGAATAAATGAGACAGACCGGGCATGATGGCACATACCAGTAATCCCAGCTACTTGGGAGGCTGAGACAGGAAGATTGCAAGTTTAGTGAGAGTTTTCTTAACACATGACTGCTTGCTCCCCTGGTGGACTATAATGTATTGATAAATTCTAAAATTTAATCTCTGCATCACGAATCATATGTACCTCATCATCATTTTAAAGGTGAATCTTATTAAGGGGTTGTGTGTAACTAGAAGTTGTTTACAAGTTGGGCATCTCTGCTATTATCTGTTATTCCAGATAATGCCTACTTTTTACATTTATGCAGCCCATTCACCCAATATCTGTACACACAAACATATACATATGTGGATACTGATATGAGTGAGCTGTCTTAGGGTCTTCTATAATGTTTTCTTTTTTTAACCCTTTTTTTTAAACTTGAACTTTTCTGTATGCATGGTTGGGGTTTTTTTCTATTATTATTCATTTTGTACCTAACTTTCTTGCATTTAAACTTTTGTTGTAATTTTTCTTGTTCCATGAAACAGTCATTTACTAAATTGTTAAGCCTATAAGTATCAATAATTTATTGAGGTCTTTGTTTGCCTGTGAGTGAGTTGCAGAGGGAGTGGTTTCCTGGGCGCTGGGCCTTTGTTTTCCGTGTATAGCTAATGCCTCTCGTGTGGCTGTGTCATTATGAAGCCATATGGCCCATTTTAGGCCAGTGACCTTTCGTTTCGGGATCAGAGGCTCCTCACGCTGCTCGCCGCGGTCTCTGGTGGGCAGTGATCTCTGCTGATGAGCTGGTGGCGCCCCCTGCCGCCGCCTCCCCACACTTTGCATTTGATCTTCAGTCTTAGAGGGTAGCAGTTGCTTTGCAGCTTTTGGAGAATACAAGATTATAAACAAATTCATTCCAAAGTTTTTCTCTAGAGGGTGGTCAAGACCCTACTTTAGGGTCTAACTGTCTAACAATAATTAAAGCAAGTATAGAAGAAGAATAATGCACAGCATTATTGGCTTTTCTTTTGTTGTACTTGTTAGCTAATGGGATAAATTTTTGCACTGATGATATTATGAAAGCTACTGTCCCTTGGAGTATACAGAACTTGTGTGAGTTTTTCCAAGCCATTTTCCAACCATTCCTAGCTAGTTTTATGCAATCGTTTTGTTATCCTTTTGTTTTTGAAGCAGTAGAATCAGTTGAGAGGTAAGAACAAACACTCCTTAAACATACAGTAATTTTCCCCCTTTTTCTTTTGTTAAAGGTTAAAACTGCTTACAAGTGTGCATGTGTCTTACGAGACACTATAAACCCATATCTGCTGCGGAGAATGAAGTCAGACGTCAAGATGAGCCTTTCTTTGCCAGATAAAAATGAACAGGTCTGTAGATCCAGGATGTCACCAGGCTTTCCTCCAGCACACGCAGCTGTGGCTGGCCTGCCCTGCTCTGGCCTGCCCTCCCGTTTCCCCATGAGTACTGACCAGTCCCACAGGCCGGTGCTCCACACACAACTGTGTGTGGTGGTCATACTTGCTGTGGCATCCATCTCAGCGGTTCCTCTAGGCGTCGGTCCCCTCTGGTAGCACATGGATTTCTATAGCAGCTCTTCTTAAATGTCTGTGATTCCCCTCAGCTCCCAGTGCATTCACACTACACAATGCATTAGATTCTGGCCATGTGCCTGGCATGGTTCTAGCTCTGGGACACAACTGTGAGCACAGCAGTTTTTGTTAGCAAGGAGCTCACATTCATTCTGGTGGGGGAGAGTCACAGATAAGATAGTTAAGTGTAGAGAGAAATGAAGACATGGGTAGAGAGACAGAGAATGCTGACGGCAAAGGTTTGTGGAAAGTGGTTTTTTTTTTTTTTTTTTTTTGGTGGCACTAGAAATTGAGCCCAGGACTTTTACATTCTGCTGCATCCCAAATTACTGTGTTGCCCAGGATGAACTCGAACTTACAGTCCTCCTGCCTCAGCCGCCCAGAGTGCTGGCGTTACAGGCATATGCTGCTACACCTGGCTGGGAAGTGGGCTTTGTATAAAACATGGTCAGAAAATACCTCTGATCATCTGGTATTTGAGTAAAGACCTTAGAAAGGTTCAAGAGCAAATCGTATGGGTTTTGGAGGGAGAGTTTGCAGGTGATGGACTGGAGTAGTGCGTTGCTCCACTTGCAGAGCAGCCGGGAAGCCATTGTGGCTGAGGCCCCAGGCAAGGAGGAGAGCAACAGAGGAGGAAGTCAGGTTGCAGGGGGAGTCCAGATCATGAGCGCCTGCTGGTTATAGAGGAGGCTGGATTTTACTCCTGCAAGGAGGAAATTCGTGGTAATAGCCTGAGCAGAGGACTGATGTCATCAGACGTAGGTGTTCCAGGGGTTATCCTTCTTGCCTCCATCCTGGTGCTCTATAGTCTACTCAGCGCCTGCAGGCAAATGCATCGTAGACTGAGTGGTGAAACTAAATGACCTTGCGTATCTGTTGTCAAGGCTGCTTTCATCATGCCTCTTCCTTTCCCTCACACTCATCTCTACTTCGAGCCCTTCATCTTCGCATCCTCTCAGAGCTCTCCCCTTGCTGTTCAGTCCTCAGGCTGTGGGCCTCTGAGCTGATAACTCCCAATCAGCCAGTGCCCTGGACACTGGCCTGCTTCACATCCTGCGGCTCTGTTCAGAAGCTAGTGCCGTGGGTGTCTGGTGGGCCTCCGCACTCCACTCAGCGCTGTCCCTGGATTCGTCTTCTACCAGCGCACCTTCACTGTCCTCTCCTACCACCTGGTTAAGACTGCTGATCTCGCTTATTTGCACGAATTCATTTTTACTCTGGAATCCCAAACTGTCCCTTCATGCTGTGGTCAGGGCACATCACTTCCTGTTTTCCTACCCTGTGCCTGTGTTCTGCCACCCTCACCCCACCCCCAGCACACACACACACACACACACACACACACACACACACACACGAAGTTCCATCCTAAGATCCTCAGGCTGTCTCGTAGACTGAAAATTCACGGGGGTCTGGCCATTGTGTACCCCTCGTAAGGTCCCTTGTAACTACTACCTCAGTGATCTACAGGCAGAGGCGTCTGAGAATAATTTGTTCAAGTAACTTCATACTTGTAGAGAAGAGCTTTTCTCTCTTGCCATGTATTTGAAGGTCTGAGTATAAATTTAAGAAGTGAAGAATTGTGAAACCTTAGATTCACATTTTAGAAAGATGACCTAGACCATGAGTGAAAGCACTGGGAGAGGAAGAAAGTGGGTGCAGAAGGTTGCACTTGGAGAAGGAGAAGAGGGTTGAGAGGCAGAAAGTCAGCGAACACATGGCCTGGGGTACTTGGCACAGTGGGACTGGGGGTAGGACTTGCCATCTAAGATGAGTCCAGTGCCTTGTGAACCCCAGGAAAGGGGGCATTCCAGGTGGGGGTGAGTGAACATGGCAGGCTGAGGGAAGGGCAGGGTGTGTACCTGGTCCCGAGCTTGCGTGTGATCAGGAAGCCAGTCTAGCAGGGCTGCCGGGCTGTGAGGCAGACCCACAGATGGCTGGACGCAGAGGTGGAGAAAACGCCCTGTCCAGCCGGGGCTGTGTCATCTGTGTTTGTTTGAATAAGAGGTACTTCATAAAAATTGCATATATTGTGCTCTTTTGATTAGGAACTTTATTAATGTTTTTAATTTATTCTAAAAATTTTTTAAAACTATGATTTATTTTTCCCCCATAGGTCTTATTTTGCCGTCTTACAGATGAGCAGCATAAAGTCTACCAGAGTTTCATTGATTCCAAAGAAGTTTACAAGATGCTCAATGGAGAGATGCAGGTCAGCCAGAGGTGGAGCTGGAGAGATGAGTTGTGGACCAAGGGAGGCGGCGGTGGGAAGGGCCGTCATGCCCTGTCATCTCAGATCACTCACACAGGTCGTGTAGGGTGGACATGCAGCCCTGCTACAGCGTGCAGGGCAGAGGAGGAGCAAGGCCCTGGGCAGGGGGTGGGTATCAGGTGCATTGCAGGATTTACTGGAATTAGGACCAAAATCCTGTTTTGTGAGGAGAGGGTTTTGAGGATTCATAAGTTTCATCAGTTTCTTGGGAAGCCTTATCCCCCATAAATGAGTATGAACCACTAGAAACCAGGTATCGCTGTAATTCAGAAGTCTCTGGCTCTAATCCTCATAGTCCGCAGAGTGGGAAAGGAGTTTCTTTATGGTCATTCTCTGCCTTCCATACTACTCAAGCTCTCTCTTTACTGTTGTCTGGAATTTGGCAGTTACTGGGTAGTGTCTTCCGTGAATCATATGAATGTGGTAGCATTTGGCTTTCTGGGGCACCTCGTTCCTCTGTGTCCCCTGGCACTTCTGAGGGGTGTGCACAGCTGATGGGAACATCGAGGACATCCTGGGGTGTGGGGCCAGAAGCTGGGCATCTGCTGTGAGTTAGGAGCTTTCTGTGACCTTGAAAACATTGTGGTGAGAACCTTAGTTAAACTTGAAGCTCTTCCAGAAGTGAAAGAACACACATTAAAATGGAGCACAGTCTCTTTCGTGCCCCTGCATTGCTGTTGCACCCGAATCCTACTTTGCAGTCTAGTGAAGAACAGTGCTAAATGATGGTGTCTGCAGTGGTAGGGCCTGCAGGAACTGGGGATCTCAGGAGGAAGAGTTGTTTGTGCATGTCTTTCTGCCATGGCATTGTGGCTGCTGGCAGTGCTGCGCTGAACGTGGGTACCTGTCTGGCACAATGGGCATATATGGGCTCGTACTCAGCATTCAGTCTAAAGCTGCAGACAAACTCCTCTCTTTACCCTGTGAATTATGTCTTCCTGATTTGATGAGTGAGATTCCTAGGAGCAAGGAAAGGCATTTCCACTGTCACCATCCTGGGCAGAGGCATTTCTGTGAAGTACTGTCAAAGCAAGCCTTAAGAATCCAGTCCATTGGCTTTTGCAGCAAGTATACATTTGCATATCCTTCAGGTATGCTCATCTTTGCAGTTGTGGTGCTCGTGCGGCCTCTTTGGAGGCACAGTGAGTAGTGCTGTGCGCTCGCAAACCCCGCGGGGTCCTGTGCTGTAGGTAGCTGGAGGTGAGCATTAGCACAGCCATCTTGTTCCCCGTACTCAAGCACATTAGTGCCAGACTTGGTGGGTTCACTCTTCAGCCACCTCACACAGCTCTCTGTCATCTGCCTAGAGGAAGCATCTAAATCATTCCCATCTCTCCGGCTCTCCTGAGTCTCCACTTCCTTCCTAATGTGTCTTCATGGTAGGTGATTGAGATCCTCCTATCCGGTAGATAGAGAATGCCAGCCATACTTCATGTGCTCTGGAGTGCATATGGCTGGTGGCTGCTGGATTGGATGGGGTAGGTCTAGTGGGAAAAAACAAGTTGGAGATGGCCGTTTGGAGAGTTTTGACAGTATTCTTGACTTGCTCAGATCCTTACTCGTTTAAGTGCTGTTTCCTAGTTGAAATGGCCATACCCTGTGATTAGTCTTAAATTATGGGTCTTCTTTTGCACTTGAGCTTGCATGCCAGTGGTTTGATTTGAGTCACACTTTGAAAGCTGTGAGTGCCCATTCTTACAGTTCAGTTAGGGCCCTTGGTTGGGCTCAGGGCCAAGGCCAGGGCTGGAGCTAGGACATGCTCCCCCTGGGCTTCTGATGCATGAGCTACCATGCACATCTCCCTGCATGGATTTGTTCTCTGATGCACAGATAAGCACAGCTGAATGTGAAGGTAATGTGAAGGTAAATGATTTTTAACCTCTGACTCATACCTTACACTAGAATTTATAGTAAGGTGCTTATGCATTTTATACATCATATGACTGATTTCTCCAAAGTTAGATTGGCATGCATGGTTTTTCTGATCTGTGTTTTCAAAATGACTGAGTGTACTGGTTAGCTTTTTGCTGATGGGGTGAAATACCTGACACATGCACTTTAAATGAGGACAGGTGTGTTTCGGCTCATGGTTTCAGAGGTTTCAGTCCATGGTCAGCTGATGCCAAGGCAGAAACAGCATGGTGGAAAGGTGTGGGAAGGAGATTTGCTCACCTCATGGCCATCAGGAAGCAGAGGGAAAGCCAGAGGAAGGGCCTCAGACCAGGTATGCCTTCGAGGCGCAGCCCCAGTGGTGTGGTTCCTCTGCCTGCACCCCACCTCTGTAATCCGTCAGCTGTGAACCCAGCAGTGGATTAACCTATTGATAAGGTCTGTACCTTCCTGATCCAGTCACCTCTGTAGGCCCTCTGAACATCGGTGCATAGTGGTTCAAGCCTTGAAGGATGTACCATTTAAAACTATAATAGTTTTTTTTTTTTTTGTATCAAGTTTATGGTGCTATGAACTACATAACTTTTTTCTAGTGAGGGGAAATGAGTTATCAGGAATTGAGTATGACCCCTACTGTAGACGTGGTCAGTCCAGTAGAGCTATTTTTTTTTCCCAGAGAAGTTGTCTTATCTGGGGAAGATGAGTGAAAGTTCATTCTCCCAACTCTTGATAATGCTGTGATTAGGGAAGAAGCTAAGAAGCTGGTGAAGCATGAGTTTAATCCATGTCACATATTGAACAGCCTGTTTCCCTTCCATCCTTCCTTCCTGCATTCCACAGGGTAATCTGAGTACACTTCTGTTCTTTTGCACTGCAGATTTTTTCTGGACTTGTAGCCCTAAGAAAAATTTGCAACCATCCTGATCTCTTTTCTGGAGGCCCCCAGCATCTTGGAGGTCTTCCAGATGCTGAACTCGAAGAAGATCAGTTTGGATACTGGAAGCGTTCTGGAAAAATGATTGTTGTCGAATCTTTGTTGAAAATATGGCACAAACAGGGTCAACGAGTACTGCTGTTTTCTCAGTCAAGACAGGTGAGTGTGCAGACTTGAGAAATGAGTCAGCTCTTAGGTTCTTATGGTTCTTATGACCTTTAATTTAAAGAGTAAAATACAACCTAAGGTAATGCTTCCAGAGCAAGTCTGCTGCGTGTGCCAAGTAGCAGCCTGCAGTGCTCTCTGCAAGGTGAGATCCTTCTCTAGAAGTGGTGTCCGAACTTGACTTTAAAAAGCCTGTGATGTTCTTCTGGTGTCCCGACGAGTTCAGACCTGAGTTTGCGCTACTTGCAAAAGTTGGAAGAATTAACTAAAGAAATACCAAAAATAGTCTTGTAGCAGTTTTGTTTCTCTGCCTTAGAACAAGAAAGTCCTTTTCATGTGGGCCCCCTGGGGGAGGCATGGCAGACGTGCCTCTTGGCACTCCTCTCTCCCCCAGATGCTGCACATCCTCGAAGTGTTCTTGAGAGCCCAGAAGTACTCCTACCTCAAGATGGATGGGACCACAACCATTGCCTCACGACAGCCGCTGATCACAAGATATAATGAGGTAGCAGGGGCTGTGCGGGAGGAGAAGAGCTGTGCGGCTGCGTGTCAGCCTCAGCCACCTGAGCTGCCCTGCTCTGGGGCTAGACAGTGGGCAGCAGGCTTTGCCTTTACCTCTGCACTTGGAGATTGTGGGGAAGTTGCACAGGTGCACCTGTGTGTGAATATACATAAAGAAAGCGTTTTCTTCCTTGGAAATCCGGTGTGTAAAGATTGTGGGCGTAGTTACTGTGAAGAGTGGGAGCTGTGAGACAAGCTCTGGCTTCACAGACGTCTCTGGGCCGTAACGGTTGCTCTCTTGGGAGCAGTCAGGCACCCTGGGTGAGGTGCGAGCAGACTGGGGCACGGAGCTGGGGCTGCAGTCCAGCGGCCCTATTGCATCACATGTCTTGCCTGCAGGACGTGTCCATCTTCGTGTTTCTTCTAACCACGCGGGTGGGCGGCTTAGGCGTCAACCTGACCGGCGCCAACAGAGTCATTATCTACGACCCCGACTGGAACCCGAGCACCGATACGCAGGTCTGTCTCGCACCTTAAAACAAGAATGTATGAGATGCAGGTTCATGGCTGGAGTCCTCTTTTCATGTTCTAGGTGGCTCCTGAGCACTGTGTTTTGTGTCTGCAGGGGCTTATGCACAGCATCCACTTCTGGGTGTGGGGTAAAGGGACTGCACGCAGAGCTGGGCACTCTGTTTGCACATCCAGGAGTCTGCTTCTGTTCTGTTAGTGGCTGTTTACCAGCACACGTGGGTGTTTAGATGTGTGTGGCCTTGACCACATTCACCAGAATTCGGACTCTGGTAGCAAACAGCAGCAGCCCTCCACCTGTGTCCCTTTGTCAGCACACCCCTGGCGGAGCCTTGCTGAGCTGTCTCTCTCTGCGCAGGCCCGGGAGCGAGCCTGGAGGATAGGCCAGAAGAGGCAGGTGACCGTGTACCGGCTCCTCATGGCCGGCACCATCGAGGAAAAGATTTACCACCGGTCGGTGAGACACTTCTGAGCCCTGCTCTGTGCACCCAGCATTTGGGTGGGGAGTTTGTATAGCGTTGTTGTAAAATATCTTCCATGTTAGAATAATATTTGCTGTGATTTAAGGGATATAGATTTTTGTTTTGTTTTGTATTTTTTCTTTGCCACTGAAATAAGCTTCATTGCTTATTATGAGTTCTTTAAAAATGCCCTCAAACCTAATTGTTGTATCTGAGTCTACTTTGAGTCTACTTATATGTAAACTTGGTATTCGCTGCTATCTGAGAAAAGTGTTCCTGCCGCCAGTGAAAAATGACAAAGTTGAAGCTAGCAATTTGGCATTTCCACGCACGTGCAGATGCAGCGCTGCCTTGTAGAGATGCCTGGGCCACAGGGCAGTGGTGGGGCTTTGGCACAGCGTGTAGGGTCCAGGTCAGAGCGAGGACTGCGTGAAGCCCGGCTGAGAGTCTCCTGAGAGAGGACCCCAGGCGGCCAGGGCAGGGCAGGGCTTGGCCCTCGATGCAGCTCCTTGCAGTGTAGAGAGGCTGTAGGTCACAGGCTGTGTGTGAAAGAGCATTTTTCGAAATGTGGTGAACCTTGCAGTTCCAAAGAGCTCATTGGATAGGAGTAATAAGTAGTATTTCTAGTTGAATTCTGTAAAACATTAGAAACCAACTGAAGCATTACATACTTGCTGAATTGTGATTTCTCAAGAATGAAAGTTTGGGTGTTATTTAGCCATTCATCCAGCCACAGCTATCATCTTCCCTCTCATATTGCTTCTTAACTGGAATGTGCAGGGAGAACTAAGCATTGTTTCATGTCAGCTTAATTTTTTATCCTTTCAGACAAATCTTCAAGCAGTTTTTGACAAACAGAGTACTAAAAGATCCAAAGCAAAGACGGTTTTTCAAATCCAATGACCTTTATGAACTGTTTACTCTGACCAGCCCCGATGCATCCCAGAGCACTGAAACAAGTGCTATTTTTGCAGGTACTACATAAAGGCCTTTAATTTAAGATAAAGTTACATAAGGTTAGTGCATGTAGCATTAGCTGTGCTTTCCCTGTTACAGGAACCGGTTCAGATGTCCCAACACCCAAACGTCATTTAAAACGGAAGGGTCCGCCAGCCTTTGGGACAGACCGGGACGGTCCGAAATGCAGGAAGTTCCCAGATTCTGACACACTTGCAAATGTGGCGGCGTCAGCTGAAGATAGATCTAAGGCAGCAGGAACTGAAGGAAGTATGGTAACTTCCAGGGAAAGCGGTCCTTTGAATGGTGACCCTCACTCAAGTGGCAGGGTTACTAGTGGTGACAAGGTTCGAGAAGAGACAAGTGCAGTGTCCGGACCAGAGGAGCCACTGGTGGCCAGCAAAAATGGAGACTGCTTGGCTTCCCCACAGATCAGCAGAGCGTCGCGGCCATCGGGCGAGGAAAGCATTGCTGGGAAGCAAGGGTCTTCTAGTGAAGGAGACAGTGGCCAGGTTCCTGCAGCACCTTCTTGGGAGAATGGACAAGTGGGAAATCACTTCTGTAAGCACAAGTCAAAAACAAAGCATCAGAGCGTGGTGGAAGAGGGGGCCCTGGAGAAGCAGCAGAAGCCCAAGAGCGCCAGGCGCTGCAGAGACGCCAAGTTCGAGGGCATGCGAGTACCGCACCTGGTGAAGAAAAGACAGTACCACAGGCAAGATGCGGGCCCTCAGAGTGAGGCCAGGCCGCGCAGCGGTGATGACTATGTTCTAGAAAAGCTTTTCAAAAAACCAGGTAATGCCCTTGGGCCCTGCACCACAGCCAGCCTGGCAGCCAGGAGTATGTCCTACATCCAGATTTGAAATGTCCTGACATTCTGAAGACTGTTTATTCCCTTCCTAAATACTTGAAAGAATGGGTATTTCAGTGCAGAGAAACAGTGGTAGTTGGCATACAGCCACTTAGAGGACAGGTTTGAGGCTTTGAACAGTCATGTACTCCTTCCTAGCCTGCTGTATTTATCTCATTTGCCAGCATGGGAGATGATACCGTAGGTGTATGTCGAGGGGCAAGCATTCTAGAAGTGGGGAAGCTGGCAGCTACAGTGTCTGGGGAAAGCACTAGGGGAGGTTGACATAGCACTCCTTAGACTGTGGGGGGGACTGTGCCCTTTTCTGCTTAGTTGTCTCCAGGGACGCCCTCTTGGTCAGCTTAGTAGCCACTGTGTCCACCTGGTGATGGCCATTGCTACAAAGGAATGCTGCTTAGGTTCCTCTGACTGAGAGGGCAAGGGTGTGTGGCACTTCAGAAAGACTTGCTCTTAACATGATTACATTTCTTTCTTAATTTCGTATTTTGAGGTAGTTTCAAACTTAACTAATTCCAAATAGTGTACACAAGTCTGCTGTTGCTTTACTCCATGGTTAATGTTTTCAGCATTTCCTTACCCTTCGTGTGCACGTGTGAATGCGCCTGTGTTTTGGCAGGGATGCACCTCTCAGGTAACTCCTAGTGGCTAAGATCACCTAGCTGAGGTGGGTCTGCCAGATTTCTCAGTTCTAATACTGATTTTCCTTTGTAATTAATGTTCTTTGAGGCCATATAAATATCCTCTTCCTCAATAAGCTTTTATCCATTAGCTTTAGACTCCATCGGTGACTATTTCTTGATCGATTAGTACTGTTGTGTTTGCTGCACAGTGATTAGTGTCCTACTGTAAGGAATGTTTTCCTTCTCCCTAGTTTGGTGTTTTATTCATAGGACTGGGAATGCAGCTCAGTGGTAGAGCACTTGCCTGGCATGCATCAGGCCCTGGGTTCATCCCCAGCACCAAAAAGAAGAAAGAGAAAAGCCAAGATTTAATTTGACATCAGTATGGACTCCTGTACATTTTCATTCCATGACTATAGTCCCTTAATATTAACCTGTGTTATCCTGGATTAGCCAGCAGGAGCTCCATTTTGCTCTTCGGTCCTGGCTTTTCCTCATTTTTCTTGGAACACCTGCTGACTTCCTGGTACACCAAAGATGTCCCCAGCTCCACTCTTACTTTTCTTCTCCAGCCCTGGCATCAGTCACTTCTGTAGGGATGGGGAATGGTATTTAGAAACTAGGTCCTGGCTTCTCAGAGGTTCGTTGCTAGTAGTGTGTCACTGCTTCTCTGTAGTGCTAGACACAGATGTTCATATATTCATATACACGTACAGACAGGCAGGCGTACGTCTGTCTGTAAAGCCTTGAGTTTGTCTTCCACTGAGGATGGAATAACACTTACTGCCCCACTCAGAACCACTGTAGACAGGACCTGTGAGGCAGTGGTTCTTAGTTACCAGGGGCAGCCCGGGAGTGATCTCTGAGAGGAGGGGGTCGAGCTGAGCCCTCCGGTTGCTGCTGTCCTCCCAGTGGCCTTGAAAGGTTTCCAGCTGCGATGTAAGATGGAGCCCCATTCAGACTCTGTGCTGAGAGGACAGCAGAGCATCCAGAGATCCAGATGGCTGGAGGTCACAGGAAAGGGTGTGACAGAGGACCCCACCCACCTGCGAGGCTCTGCATGGACATTCGCAGAGTGCCAATGGCATGTTGGCGTGAGGGAGCTCCCTGGAGCTGAGACAGGTGTGCAGGAAGGATAGTTCTCAATTTTGTCAGTCTTTTCCTCAGGTATAGATGTTAAATTTTGTCAAAGGGACTTTCAGCATCTGTCAAATTATTGTCTGTAGGGTTGAGGGAATAGCTTAGTGGTAGCATGTGTGCCTAGAAGTATCACCTGTGGGTGATATTGAAACTAATGTCATAATATTAGATAATGAGTTTCTTGATATTGAACCAACCTTGAATTCCTAGGAAACACCTACTTGTTTATATATAGCGTGTTATTTTCTTGTTCCTGGATTCTGTTTCCAAACATTATAACTAATGTTTTTTATTGATGTCCACAATGATGTTGCTCTCTAGATCTGTTTTCCGCGTATCGTTGGTAACTCTCTTCTGTTTCCTCTGTTAATGGTCTTTTTTCAAGTTTGTATACATGTACACAAAATACTCTTACAAAGTTTTTTTTTAATTTGCTTTGTTTCAAGAGTTTCCTGCTTGTCATTTATAATTATATAAATTTGTTTTTCTTTCTTTGATTAACCCAAGCTAGAGAATTACCTATTTTGTAATTTTGTTTTCAATAAGCCAGGATTTTGATTTACTAACTAGATCTATGGTTGTTCTCTACTTTGTTATTTTTGCTTTTGCCCTTATTATTCTATTCCTGGTACTTTAAGTTGAATTGTGGTAAATTTTGTTTATGTTGACTTTTTTTAGCATAATTTGTTCTTTTTATAACTTGTACATGGAAATTTAACTCACTTATTTTTATTCTTTCATTTTCATAGATATAAGTATTCAAAGCTGTGAATTTTTCACCAGTCACCACATTCATTTTATCCCGGTTACTCTGATAGGGACTGTTTTCATGATCATTATTTTTTAGAAATTCTGTAATTCTGGGTTAGATTTTTCCCTTCCCCGAAAAGTTAATGGGAGGTGTTTGCTTTTCTTCCCGGGGCAGAGTTAATTGTCAAGGTTGTGATTAAAGCCTTTTCTTGGGTCATCCCCAAACAGGGATCATTAATAGTTCCCCTGTCAGGCAGGTGATGAGTGTGAATGGAACCTGCATTTGTGGTGTTCCCAGGTCGCAGCAGCCCCTCTGTAGAGAGTGGCTAAAGTGTTCCTTTTTGTCTCCCGTGGTACCAGACTGCTGGGGAGGAGGGCAGTGGCTGTGTGCACCGCAGTCACACTCACACCACTTTCTTTGTGCCTGCTAGTGGGTGTGCACAGCGTGGTGAAACACGATGCCATCATGGACGGCGCCAACCCGGACTACGTGCTGGTGGAGGCGGAAGCCAATCGCGTGGCCCAGGACGCCCTGAAAGCCCTGCGGCTGTCCCGTCAGCAGTGTCTGGGTGCTGCGTCCGGTGTTCCCACCTGGACCGGCAACAGGGGCATTTCTGGTGCTCCAGCTGGAGTGAAGTAAGAGCTCGCTCCCCACTGTGCTTGCAGGGTGGCCTGAAGTTGGGGCTGGCTGCAGTCAGGGTGTGTGCGCACACTCAGGCTCACTTACTGGGGCAAGGGAAACCTGGGCAGGGCAGCCAGGTTTGGGTGACTCGGGCATGCCACTGTCACCTTACCTCCTTACTTTCGTCCCCTGCTTTCCAAAGCAGACTTGAGGGGGAAGAAGTGAGTAGTTTCGTTTGAGAAACTGTTGCTAAAAATAGTAAGAGCTACAGAATAGTGATTAAACTTGAGGAAGAAGACCAGCCAGTTTATAGCAATAGCGAGGCTGTTCAGCTGCCCTTTTGAAGCACCTTCCCGCTGTGCTGTGAGACCGCCCGTGTGTGCCGGTGCCGCGTGCTGACGAGCAGGGTGAAGGAGCCCGTGGGGTGGGACAGCTAGGCTCTGGAAGAACAGCGTGGAGGTGAGTTTTCCTGGAGCGATCAGTCGGTGAATGAGTATTTAGGTCTCTTAAGTCACAGAAGTTAACTTTTATCTCCTGTGATTCTTTTCCTCATTTAGGAATAGATTTGGTCAGAAAAGGAACTCTAACCTCTCTGTGCAGCATCCTTCGTCGTCTTCAGCAGAAAAGTGCCAGGTAACAGGGTAGCTCGTTTCCATGTGCAAGACGTGCTTGAGCACATTTCACCCGATTCCGAGTGTGACAGAGATGGCTACCCCGGCGTAGTGGTGACACCTGACATTTGTGTTGTGGGCTCTCGTTTATGATGCTCTTTCTCTGGAATCTAAAAGGGCCCCTGGCTTCCTAAAACCCAGGACGTGAAGGCTGGTACGGGGACGGGCGTGCCACTGAGAGTACATCCTGCCCGTCTGGGGGCCCTGACCCCTCCGGAGACCCCCAACCTAGAGCGGAGGTCCGGAAAGCTACCTCACCCATCACTGTCCAGACTGACGAGCCGCCAGGTGGAACTCCCCCGCCCTCAGCTTTGTCGCATCGCACGTGCCCCGAGTGCTTCGGGCACAGCGAACTGGCCCTCAGGCCGCCCCTCAGCACTGTCTCTCCAATGGAGGGTTGTGTTAATGCTAACACTTGGAAACCATCAGTTTTGGACTCCAGTTTTAGGTGACTGTGAACACACTCAGGACTAGAACCTTTCATACTTGCCACATTCTGTGCTTTTAGCAGTAGGAGTCTTGAGGACTTTCCAGGTTAGATGCATTGTGTTGTTGTAAGGACACTCATGTGAGGAGCAAGGTGGAAGGATGAGGAGACGTAAGTGGAGGAAAAGGAAAGGCTGTATGGCGATGCTGCTGCTCCTTCCCCGCTGTGTGCCCATCGGCGCCTGTGGGTCTAGGGCAGCCCTCCCTCCGCCTCCCTCCACTCCTGCGGAGTGTGGCCCAGGGAGTGGCCTAGGAGCCCTCCTTTCTGTTTATTTACTTTTTAAGGAAACATTAACAGCAGGTGGAGTCTGATGTCTAACTCCTTTCACTTGGGCTGTAATAGGAAGTCTCAGTCTCTCACCGTGTCCTTGCCGTCTGTTACCTGGGTTATTTTGGGGCTCCTGGCAGCCTCAGGGGTACTAAGTAGGTACATAACCTAGAAATCAGTGTGTCAGTGCAGCTACCTTCTTTCTCCAGGATGGTGTCTTGAAAAGGGAAGGAAAGGACCGAATGCCCGAGCACTTCAGTGGAAAAGCAGAGGACACGGACTCCTCCTCTGGGCCCCTCGCCTCCTCCTCCCTCTTGGCCAGGATGAGAGCGAGAAACCACCTGATCCTCCCCGAGCGCTTGGAGAGTGAAAATGGGCACCTGGCAGAGGTGTCCGTGCCACTGCCCTGCGCCACGGAGCATGACGACCTGCTGGTGGAGATGAGGAACTTCATTGCCTTCCAGGCCCGTGTGGACGGCCAGGCCAGCACCCATGAGATCCTGCAGGAGTTCGAGTCCAGGCTGTCCACATCTCAGTCCAGTGTCTTCCGGGAGCTGCTGAGGAACCTATGCACTTTCCACAGGACGGCGAGTGGGGAGGGTGTGTGGAGACTTAAGCCGGAGTACTGCTGAGCCCAGCGTCTGGCTGCATCTCTCCCCAGCCAGGCTTCTGAGCCCGGGCCTTTGAGTGTGACGCTGCGCATCGCTGGAAGTGGGCCACGCCTGCTGTTCACTTCACGTGGCATCTACCTCATGACCAGAACCGAGGAAAGAGCAGCTCTTTCTCAGCGCTGAAAAGTTTTGATAATGCTGACTAAAGAAGAAACCCTGGGATCCATGTGGGTTTGGGGGTGGGACTATGAATTATGTTATAAAATCAGGGACCTGACAGTTGCTCCTTGCAGCACATTTGTTCCTTTGCCCAAGGATGCTGTCAGGGAGTGCCTTGTGCTCACAGAGAAATTTGTGGGACAGAAGTCTCTGTTACTTTTATTGGTGCTAGAAATGTAGTTTCCATTCAATTGGTCTGTTCAATAAATTAGTTCATCAGTATTTGATAGCAGCAGTACTTTGGTGCATAACTTTTAAATGCTTAAATTTACCATTTGCCACCGAAGAGATCAGGCTGCTTATCTTCCATAACAATTAATTGCCTTTATAGACAGTCTCCTTTTAAGGTACTGTTACACTGGCAGGTTTTTAAATTTTCAGCTTTTGGTGTCGAGATTGAGCTTGGGGCCTCACATGCCGTGTGCAGGCTCCACCTCGAGCCGCATAGCCCGCTACAGGTGTTTCCATGAGTAAAGCAGGAAGTAACTTGTTAATAACAAGAAGTCTGTGCAAAGTCGTGTAGTCATTTTATCCTGGTTGTACTTTAAGCAAAAGGTGCCCCCCCCACCCAATTTTGGGAAAGTTGAAATGTGTTACCATAAAATGAAAAATCCAAGCAGAACCACAAGTAAGTGCACAAAGCAACATGCACTTGCCCAGGAACGTCACTGCAGACCACGGCTGGGTCCCAGCCTGTCCCCATGTGGCAGGTGTCCTGTGCACTTGGACTGTGCGCGTGCACGCGGCTGCTGCAGAGCCGGTGACTTCAGACCTGAGTGCCGCTTCGGCTGTGGCTTCTCCTGTGTGTTCGCAGTCATCACTTTGTGTCTTGCGTGTGCTGAGGCTCTTGACTCTGCTCATGGATTTGTGGTTCTGCTGCAGTGCAGCCTTCGTTCTGTTCCTCAGCCTTGTTTTTCTCCCTTCCTTCTCATGGTTGTGTATCATCTCGTCTCTGAAGTCGTCATCCTGAGTCCATTGTGTTCTTGATGTTTCCTCCATAGCTGTCACACTGTGGTGTGTCTTCTGGATGTGTTTCCTCCGACTAGCATTTTCCTCTGTATTTTGCTTGCCTCCCCCTGTGGCTTGGCCTGTGTCCCACTCTTGCTTACAGTGGGCAGCTGTGTCCAGTGCCGTCTGCTTTTCCCTGCTGCCCAGAGAGGAGGCACTTCTGCGGGCTGTGTTGCCCCAGCTCTCTGTGCTGAGACTTCGATCGATAGCTCAGGCCAAGGATCCTTCCCAGCAGAGTCGAGGTTCCCACCAGGATCTCCTGCTTCCACTTTTAGAGTTGCAGCTTGTTTTTGTAAATATGTATATACATGTATGTATGTATGTATTTATTTGGGGAGGAAGGTTGTATTACTTTCTTCGCTTTGCCCTAGAAGGGATTTCTAAGGTCAGTAAGTCCTGACCTTGAGTAATTGGCTCAGAGTGGGTTAGCACTCATGGCCGGTTTGCTTCTTGGGAGCTCTCCATTTATTTTTATGTTTAGAATCTTTAGCTTGTAGACAGATTGTGTCCCCTTGTTCGCAGGTCTTCCTACCTGTAGTGTCAGAGGGCTGAATCATGTTGCACTGGAGAAAGTGTAGCCTTCCCGCAAGTTGCTATGCAGTAAGCGTGAGGCAGTCTTCACCCCAGTCGTGCCCCCCGCCAGCGTGGCCTTGGGTGGGTCGTGTCTCAGGCTGGACACTTGTGAACATGGTCCTGTCCTCCTGATGGGTGGACAGGGACAATAGTGCTCTATCTGGAGTGGTTTTGACAAGACAGAGTAACTTACTTCGATAAAGTCTAACTTTTATAACATTAAATGCTTTGTACAATGTAAATATATTTAATGTATTTAATGTGTCTATCAATATGAATAAAGGATTTAAAAATTTTGTCAGATTTTTAAAATTCCTTAGTTACTACACAAATGTGCAAGGAGTGATGGAGAATATGCGGTGGGGGCCACGTGGCAGAGTCCCGAGCAGGGGGTATCACGCTTCCACATGGGGCTGTCCACAAGGATGGGGCTGCGCTCTGTCCCGGACGGCCCACTTGCTGGCTGGGACGCTGTGGGGCTTCCGTGGGCTGGCATCGGAGTGCACGGTGGAGATGGGAACGGAGGAGAAGGCCTGCTGGGCTTGGGCTGCTCTCTTTGACCTGTTGCTTTGGAGTAAGTTACTGACTTGTTCAGGCCGCTGTCTTGGGAGCCTCTTTATTCCTCATTTGTTTAGGGAGCTGACGCTGGTGTGATTATACCCTCCTCTTCATTGTACCTAACTTTACGTGCAAGATGTCTTTGCCTTCTTCTCATAAAGCTGTACTTTCAGGAGAGTGCTGGGTTACAGATGACATAGCTGTAAAATTGTAATGGAGGTAATTAAGCTTTTCCTCCAGTTCACAGTCCATTAAAGGACCCCTCTCCACACCTGTGCCACCAGAAGGTAGCGTCCATCTTTGTGTGCGGTCATCTTTAAACCAGTCTTGTGATTGAGAAGAAGCGTGTTTTAACTCGAATTTCCGATTACTTGCAAAGCCAGACATTCCCCTCTTTATTGGCTCTTCCTGGCTCTCTGCTGTAACTTGCCTGTTGGTGCCGTATCTGCCTCGTTTCTGTGGCGTGTCCCCCGAACACAGATGAAAGGGATTGTCCCGACTGTGAACACGTAGCCCCCGTTCTTTCCTCCAGGTCTCCACTCTTCACGTGCTGTGTTTACTTCGGGATGGTGGATGTGGACGTCTGTCTTCCCGGCTGCGCTCCGAGGCGTGTTCAGTTTGGCCCTTTGTTCTGACACCTTGGCCGAGTCCCTTTCCTCTTTTCCCCTCTGGTGTCGTGTGCACTTCTCTGTTCTAAATGGAGTAAGAATCAGCCTATTAAGTTCTAAAATTGTGTTGCTCTTTTGACTGAGACTGTGCTGATTTATTCATTAATTGAGGATAATAGAATTTTCATAATTAATATAATTTCCCCCATTAGTATCATGATAGGCCTCATTTTATTTAAGTCCTTTATTCTTGGATAAAATTTTAATAACTTTCTTCATAAAGGTCTTGCACATTTCGTATTAGGCTTATTCCTATGTATTTTACAGATTTTTAGTTTTGGTTGGGGATCTTTTTCTTTTCACATAACTATGGAGAAATTAGGACATCTGTGTATCTACTAAGTGTTGTTTATCAGTCAGAAGTTTCTGCATTTACTTATGGTAGATTCAGTCTTTCCGTATTTTGTCTCCTTATTTAAAAAGCCCTTCCCTCCTAGGTCATGAGTACATTCTTATAAATTCTCTTGCTAATTATGTGTAGTTAGCTCATTTTCCTGGCATCTTAAAAAAAATCAGTTTATCTTTTCCCTCCTGACTTACAAGGACACCCCTATTATTATATCCTATTTCTATACAATTAAGAGAATGTTGCTGGGCTCTGTCTTATGTTCAGTTGGTCCATTTACCAAACTTTGCCAGGGAGCCACTGTTTAAATCATTGTGGCTTCATAATTGGTAATTACAAATGGTAGAATGGTTCTTGGACCTTTGTTCCAAATCTATTTGGGATTATCTTGTCACATTAGGTTTTGTTATTTCTGCGATTTTAGTGAATGTGCAGATTTGCCCATGAGGATTGCATATGATACTGAGTTTCTCATTTATGAACAGATGAATCTTTAATCCATTTTCTTTTAGTAAATCTCACCGTGTCTACATTTTATAACAAGGTGATGTACAACTCAAGTTTGTTCCTCAGTACATGAGAGTTCTTGTTGCTATCATAAACAGCATCTTTTTAAAATCATATTTTCTAGTTTACAAGGGTTTATCTCTATAAACTGACTTATTGGTCTTCAGATTTCTAGCAACCTTGCTGAACTCTTAATTCTAATACTCTGTAAATTGTTGCGTATGTAACAATCATGGCAGCTACAAATAAGAGAGTTCCTCCATTCCAATCCTTGTGCTTTATGTACCCCCAGTATGAATACAGTTGGCATCTTTGTCATCTGCCCTAACATTGAAGATTAAACTCAGAAAATTTTAATATTAAATACGTAGAAGCTGTTATTTTCTAGTAGATGGTCTTCAGCAGGTTAAGGAAATGCGCCTTTCAGTCTTGAATCCAGTGTTGGATTTTATGAAATGTGTTTCCAGCAATTACTGATAAAATCCAATAGTTTTTCTCCTTTAATATAACTCTGATGTGGTGAAGTGCAGAGTTAAATTGTCCAACATCAAATGTTCCAAAATGGCAGTGTGAGGGTAGTACGGGTCACACAGCTGGGGCTGGGAGACCACTCTCTGTCCCTCCACCTGCACTTGGGCAACACTCCAGAGCCAATTCTCCTTCCACTGTCCTAAGAGAAACAGAAACAGAAGTAGCAAAGACCCGGGAAATCGCAGAGGCTCCAGCCCAGAGCACCAGAGTTAGATCTCCTTGCCTGAACATCAGTAACCTTTCCCACTGGAACCTTCTCGAAGGTTCATGCATATGGGCTGCCTCTCATGTGCGTGATTTAATGAGAGCGAATTCTGGGAAGGGCGTGCTGAGATGACTCGGCACCCTATCAGTCGTTCCCAAGACCCAGTGATAGGAACCCAGAGCGGAGCGTGCAGCTTTCAAAATCCAAAAGCCTGATTTATCTGTGTGCTTCCTACTTCCCTGCTGTCCCAGCATCGCTGCTGTCCATGCCACCTTTTTGCTTCTGTTGGCACAGACCTGCCCTGAGCACACTTTCCCATTATCTTCAATAAATGTAGCAGTTTTTTCTCTGACCATTGGGTGTATGATTGCAATTCTTTGTTCTCCGTTCGCCAGAACCTGGGAGGGCCAAACTACCAGCGTTTCTCCTCCTCTGTAGCTCCAAGTGTAGCAGGTGACTTTAATGAACTTAAAAAATATTACCAAAAATGCAGTAGAGAGGCTCAACTGATCGGAGTTAGCAGAAGAAATAAATATGCCACCAATTTGCAGAGATTGAGCGGGATCATCCTGCTATCCAAAGGAGAGAGGAAGATTGAAGTGAGCACAGCTCTAAGATAAATGTGAGAGACCACTAAGCCACGTAAATACATGTGTAATGAGCCAAGTGTGGTGCCTGAAATCCCAGCTGCTCAGGAGGCTGAGGCAGGAGGATCACACGTTTGAGGACAGCCTTTGTGGGCCTTGCCCAGGCCATTCCCTTTTCAACTGCCAGCATGGATGGCCTCCAGAGAGCCTCATTTCACTGCCAGGACTTGAGCCTCAACCACTCAGGACTGAGCATTACAGCACACTTGCTCGCTGTTTACTAGGCAGGAGCGTCTCTGGGTAAGCCGGTCCTTCCTTTGCAAACTGTACCCTTGTGACATTAAACCTCCCTATGCTTTTTTCCCCCTTGTATTCTTTGCTAGTGAATTTTTGTTGACAGTGAAGATACTCAGATTTCCCGCTTTCAAATTGCTATAAAACAGTGACCAAGTATGATACTGGCAGAAGACCAGAATAGTAAGATTGAGCATCCAGAAGTAGCCCTCACATCTGTGGTCAACTCATTTTCAGCAGAGGTGCCAAGTCCATTCAAAGGGAAGGAAGTCCTTTCCACCGCTGGTTCTGGGGAAACTGATTATGTGTGAAAGGATGAAGCTGGGCCCTTGCCTTGTGTCGCACATGAAGGTTTACTTAACATGGATCAGACCTATAGTCCTGTATGTAGGAACAAAACTAGGCCGCTCTTAAGACATGGAGCTAGATCATCGTGAGCTTGGATGTGGCAAAGCATTCTTGCATAGGACCCCAAAGCACAAAAGACAAAAAACTAGATAGAACTCACTTCATCAAGATCACAGCTTCAGTGTCTCAAAGGGTTCCATCGAGAAAGTGAAACACAACCCACAGAACTGGAATAATACTTGCAAATCATTTATCTGATAAGAAATATGTTTAAAGTAGATTTTTTTTTCCAGTACTGGAGATTGAATGGAGGGCCTTCACACTGATCCACCTCCCTAGTCGTCCTTTAATTTTTAATTTTGAGACAGAGTCTTGCTAAGTTTCTAAGTGCCCAGGCTAGGTTCACATTTGTGAGCCTGCCGGTTTAGCCTCCC
>PVJO010001387.1:0-171218 GCA_004026905.1 Hystrix cristata | reverse complement strand
TAAATAAATAAATGTATGTATGTATGTATGTTCCTCAGGACTAATCTGAAAGTTAGAAATATCCTCCCACCATATTGAATGGGTAGAAAGTACACACAGAGATATTTACGTGCCTATTACAAAACATGATCCCTGCCAATGAAGGGTTATTTGTACATATATAATTACTGGTGTCTAATCAGAATACTTCTGTAAAAAATTGTTCTCCCCAGATTTTATTCCAACCACTAAACACTTCGAATTTCCGTAGTGTGACTAGTTCCCATACAGCCATCCACAGTTTTAGGGAGTATATGAGCTGTTGAGTAACCTGGATGCTGGAGATACAATTTCCCTGAGTAATATCACAGAGATTACAGTCCCAAGTAAAGTAAGAAGAAACATTTCCTTACTTATAGATCCATATCTTTTATTTTATTTTCCAAATAACAGTTGTTGTTTTGTTTCTTTAAATGTTTTGATTAGAGATTAATTACCAAAAATGACTCAGATAGTGAGCAATTTGTAGTATATTTGTAGTTTCTTGTATCCTGTGCTAAATTTCAAACGTTTCTGTTTTGCACGACCAAACAGGGTTATGGAATATTCTTTATTTTGTTCCACACCTAGGTTTCTCTAAAGAATAGCACCAACAAAATTCCAAATTAAAAAATAAAATGGGACACTCATGTAGCTGATAAAAAGTAAAATATGGCTTTTGAATTCTTTTCATTGGTTTTTTTATTCATTTGTACCATGGAAATATTAGTTGTATGAAATAGACTATATATTTTTAAAATCTTGTAAATAGGCTATCTCACAGATTAAGGCAATCTAGACCCATTGTCGATGGTAGCATTTTATACAGACATTTAATGTAAATGGCTGAGTCTCCAGGCTGATGAGTTTTTCATTTGTTTCTAATGAGCAAAATGTGCTTAACATTTCACTGCACTATAGCCTAGAGTTTTATAAAATTTGATTAAATGATTTGACTACAGTGAAATAGACTAAAGGGTCAGACCCGAATCTTCTGAATCTGCCTCCAGCTATTTAATAAGAAACTTGGCAGAATATTGCAGCTAAATGTGAACTCATTCAAATTCTTAACAATTATTTTAAGTCTATGTTTGACATTACAAACAATATGTCTAATAGTCTCATGTTAAAATCCTAGACTCTGTTTCACCAACAGAAGAGATGAACCTTATGTATCAATTCTAGGTTTTCTGAAAGGAAGGACTCCACTATTAAGTGCCTGGAGGGGACACACAAATTGTGCTGGGAAAGAGGAGCAAAAATATCCATATCAATCTGTATTGAGAAATAAGCTTCAATTTTCTATCCTTATATAAATGTCAATTGCTATGTATATTCTAATCCATGTTTTACAGTATCTTCATAATTAGAAAAACAGTGAATAAAGGTGATATTTCATGTATTAAAAATTGACTACTTTTCAATAACTTTAAATAATTATCTAATTGTTGAGATTATTTTGAGGGCTGAGCAGTAGGCTGTTGATAAAAATAATGAAGAGTTTATTGTAATTACAGGGGCTTGTATTACTACTCACTTCTTTTTTTTCACTTGAAGTATGTTGCACAATTATTTATACATGAAGAGAAAGAAATGGTTATTAAACCGTTATTAAAGAGGCTGGGGACAGGTTATTCTTCCATTAAAAAGTTTAATGGTTTTTAAACCAAGCAACCTTTAAGTGTGGTGACAAATTGGTAGACTAATGAGACCTCGTAAGATGACTTATAGGCTAGTAACTAATGATGTATCCCACCAGCTTCTAATGAATAACCCTTTAGATGTAAACACTCTCCATCCTGAAGAATCATTTTACACTGAAACTTGTCCACACACATTCTTTCATTGATTGAGTTCTTGTTATATGCTCAGCATTTTCAATGATAGGGGAAAGAGCAAATTATGTTCCTTTATCTATATACTCTACATTTCATTTGCGGAATAAAGGAGGACATGCAAACTGTGCTGAAGGTGAGAGTTGTCATCAATGAGGAAAACATTGAAAGTAAAAAGGAGTTTCTTGTTAAAGCCTAGTAAGAAAAGTGATTTTGGAGCCTGAAATGGAAAGAAGGGTTATACTGGAGGAAGTAAATAGATATTCTACATGCAGAAAGAGATAAGAAAGACCTAAATTCTGAATGAGATTGGTGTTTTTGGCAGAGCGAAAGATGAGATAATTTATACACGAGACAAGAAGGCAGTGGAGTTAAATGGGTCAGACTACAGAAGACATTGAGCAACAAGCTAATTATTATTATGTTTTTATTCCTTTAATGTCTTCCTTTTCTTCCAAGGTCTGTGAGTCTAAAATTCAAAGGGGCTGCCCAGTCCAACTGAACCCCGTCTAAGGCAGATACTCACACTTCCTGAGAACAGGATGGAACTATGCGCTAGTCATGCATGAGTCATTTCTCTTCCGTGGCTCGGTCGCTCTGCCTCTCACTGGCTAGAGACACACTGTCCCCTACTCCATGTCAGGAACAATTCTAGCCACTTGAGGTGAAGTCAGTGCTATACCGTATTCATTTTGGATTTTTTTTTCAGGTCTGGAGATTGAGCACAGAACCTTCATAATAAGCTGCATCTCCAGCCCTTTGTTTCTTTTTATCCTGACACTAGGTCTTGCTAAGTCACTGAGTTTCCCAGGCTGGGCTTGAAGTTGTGATTCAAAGAAAGAGACACACCGAAGTCATCCAACTAGTGAGGGCTCCATGCGTGACTCAAACGCAAGCCAACTTTATTCTCTAAAAAACATATAACAAGTTTCTTTAGTGAATGTAAGCTCTTCCAGATTTATTTTTTAAACCTAGAAATACCTATAGCATATCCTTGTTCGTGATCAACATGCTGTCCTCACAAATCTAGGCTGACAGCTATTTTCTCTTAGAACGGTGAAGCCATCCAGTTCCTCTGAATTCTGTTGTGGTTGAAAACTTTATTCTCCATGGAATTTGTAGTTCTTTCTTTTGTTATTATGGCCTCTTTGCTTTGGGTTTTCTGAAATTTCACATTTTCCAAATGGTTTTTGTCTAGTCTGTGTGCTGGTGCCATTTTTCTCAACCACTATCTTTTTAATGATCATCTCTCCACAATCTCCAATTTCTCATCTGATTTGAAGCACTACAGATTTCCTTTATGACTCTTAGCTTTTTTTTCCAAATTTTTCCATTCTCTAGTCTTCCTTTGCTGTACTTTGAATCATTTCTTTAATCACTAATAACCCCTTCAACCACCTCTAAACTGCTTCATTCATCATTGAGTTTTATACTTCAATAATTTTGGATGCCTAAAATTCTAATTAATTCCTTTGATGCTTCCTTGATAAGTTTTGATAGATTCTGGTCACTTATTATTAGTTTATATGCCATATTTTATGTTTTTAAGAATTTCATGCACAATTATTTTACATATCTGAAAACCTTGGAATTGGAAACATGCTTTTATTTTTCAGTGTCTTCATTTTTAGAATATTTTCTCCTCTTGTTGTCCATATTTTCTCCTTTACTACTTTGAAAATCCTCACTGGAAAGATTTTCCAGATGATTTTCTTGGATATTACTTATTTCTCTCTCCCTCATTACTAACACCACTGTTTTAACATCACAGTTCTCAAAGACTACTTGTAAACTTTATGGCTTAAAAGCTTTGAACTTAGCCATTAATTATATCAGGGATCAGCAGAGTTTTACTGGAACACAGTCCTGCCTGCTCCTTTCCCTATTATCTACAACTAATTTTGTACTACATCACAAAGTTCACCAATCACATTGGATATTGGAAGATTGTAACCCCTAAATAAAATCTCTGGTTAGAAAAAAAAAGTTTTCTGGCCACTTAAACTACATCGTAAATATAAATTCAAATTCTAACTATTCAAGATTTCAAAAAACTTTTCAGTTTTCTTTCCCACTACTCTCCTGATAGATCCCTCAGTAACTCAGTCAAATTTCTTTGCTAGACCCAAGCAATTTTCTACGTGAAATGTGTTCCCTCTCGCATCTTCCAACCTGTTTGTTTAAAAGCTACATGTCCTCCAGAGCCCCACTTCAATACACTTTTCTCTATCAAGCTCTTTCTCAACCACCTCAGCCCATAATTTCAATCATATGGAAACTCACAAATTATCGTCTGATTTTAGTATACGTGCTGTCAAAGTGAGCATACAAATCATTTTCTGAGGCTATTAAGCCTACAATGATTTTCTCTTTTCTTCAACAAGACTGTAGACTGTTGCTTCAAAGCCTTTACTTATACAGCACCTAGGATAGTACCTTCAGAGTGAAGTGAAACTGCCAAAGTGGAGGAGATTCAGGCAGAGCTGGGTCTACAGTTATTTCTCTGACTTACCTGCAAGTATCTTAGCCCACTTGAGTTGTGTATTGGCTTTCCTGTCACCGAGACGCAATACCCCAAGTCGACAACTTAATCAAGGAGAAATTTAATTCGACTCACGGTTTCAGAGGTTTTCAGTTCATGTCGGCTGGCCCCAAAGCAAGATCACTCAGAGATGTGTAGCAGAGCTGCTCAGCTCATTGTGGTCGGGATACAGAGCAGGGGAGATGAAGGGCACACTACCTAAAGTCATTCTTCCATGAGGTGCCCAGATGCACACAGAAATATGTCCCACCAATCCCCCAGGTTGCTCCAAAGCCAATAAACTTGACACGATCAAGCTTAACTGTCAGAGTCTCAGCTTCCTAATAATAATAATAATAATAATAATAAAATTATATATAATCATATGCTCTGTCCCTCAGGACTTCTCATTTCCTGCTTTCATACTAATTTTTCTTGACTTATTCACACATTTGACCTCAAAATGTAGCTGGGTTTTATAAATTCTTGATGTGTCAGGAAAAAAAATTTTTTTTTAAACCAAGAACATGTATTGGTACATTCTACATACAATGGTCACATTCATTACATTTATTCTGTACCTATACATGATGCATCTTGGTTCTCCTCCCTCTCCTCCACCCCTCCCCTCTGCTCCCTTCCTCCCTATTTACAGCAGGTTCATTCATCCTTTTCCATATTTGGAAAAAATATTTTTAAACCAAAAATAAATTACCTATGAACATCCAGGGCTGCCCAATTGTAGTAGTTAAACTCAAGTGGCCAACTTGATTGGCTGGAGAGCCACCCAGGGGGTAATTTAAATGCACATCTGGGTGTGTCTGGTTGGGTCATGGAGGCATGACTTTAGGTACTTTGTGCGGTCCCTGGTTCCTTCCTCTTTGGGATTGCTCTCTGCTCTGTTTCCTGGCCCCTGTGGTCTAAGCAGCTTTCCTCCACCACCCCCTTTTACTGTGAGGTTTTTACCTTGGACCCAGCTGACTATGGACTGAATCCCCTGAAACCATGAGCCAATTTAAACCTCTCCTCTTTTACAGTGTGTTTTAGTTATTATGTCTCAGTTACAGAAAGCTGACTAATTCACCAATCAAATTTCTTTAAACTAGCTCTCTGTGATTTCTTTTCCTTAATTTTTGGTGCTAAGATTTTGTACACCAAAAATAATATACACGTTTTTACATTTTTTTCAGATATTACAGTGGAAAGTGTGAATTACAAGATTAAGTAGGGCTTTAGTAGGAATGACCGTGGTAGAGAAACTCAATTTAGCATTAAAGAAATTTCATATTAGAAGTCAAAAGCCAAAACCTCATCTTGACCTTGGAGTCTAATGGACACAGCATGATCATAGACTATGTAATTTAATTTCTCTGGATTATTCACCTGAAAAGTAATTGAATTTTTTTGTACAATCTCCAATGCTCCCTTTAGAACCAGACAAATCTATCAGTCTTTGCAAATGCCTAGAGCAATTTGGATTCAACAGTCATATTAGCCATATGTTTAAAAAACAATGTGTCTCCATTTCCTTCACCAAGAAATCAGAAAACATTTTTCAGCAGAGAACATCCAAGAATGCAATGACTCACTTCCAGACAGATTTATTGACGATGGAAAATCCCAAACATACAACGACACCAAGAAAATCAATGCTGTACACTTTTAGGATTTTGAGGAGCAATATATTCTTATATTTGGAGAACAGGAATTTGTAAAAATACATGTACTAATAGTATTATACCATAAAGCAAATTCTCTTTGAGTGATTTTTTTTCTAATTTTTTGTATTTTTTTACAGTGAGTCATTCTCTGCCTATATATCTAGCTACTGTATTGGCAAATTGTCCCCCTCAATCTTTTTTTAGCACCTTATTCCATATTTCCAAATTTTTAATGCATTGTGGTCCCAGCTGCCTTTGGTATCTCTTTTTCTCCTTTCTGGCTTTGGCAGTAGCTCTGGTGCATTATTTAAAGTAAACTAAGTAATATTATTCATAAATGCCTACAGCTTCCTCTCTTCTCTTCATCAGTCACTTTTCACACGATGATACGAATGCTGAGAATGACAGGAAGTCAGGTGGAGCACATAATAATTTATTATACTTTATAATTCCTCAAAGAGCATTTTTATCTCTACTTTTCTCCCTCGCACATTGTATACACACCGCTGCGCTATGGGTCACTTCAGACACTCACAGCCGAATCAGACAAAACATATATTAACTGTAAATTATCTCTGTAGACCATGTGAATCAGACAGCTGGAAGGCAAAGGGCACATCTAACAAAAAGCCTGAGCCCAGTGATTAATGAATGGGAGAAGCAGGAAGCAAATAATACAGACAATTTTAATGACTCTCCAACCCACCTCCAAGACAGATGAAAAAGGCCCACTTTCTTGCAGGGCTTGCAAGAAAACAGGAGCCAGGTATAAGAGAAAATATCTCTCAGGATTCCGCGCTGAGCAAATTGTAGAAAATTAGAAGGAAAGCTGACTTTATCTTTGAAGCTATTTATTATAAAGGTTATAACCCAAATGTTCACTCATCACCAACCTGCAGGCACAGATGAACTCTGTAAAATAACAATAATTCAAATTCTACTAGATCACTGTCCCTGCCAAATGTTGCACGAAGTCCATCATATGAAGTTTTCTCTCTTTCAACACCCAGATATGTCTGTATATCTTAGGGGAGGCTCTAAATGTATTCATGAATAAATCTATCTCTAAGTACACTGTGTCACTACTTCCCCATATTCAATCAAGGTGTTATCATCTCATCTGAAGCTTCCCTGCCCCATCTTTCCCTGGACATGACCACCATTAGTCTAGGTACTACTACCACTACCCATTACACTAGGTACCACTACTCAACAGGATTTGGCATCCTCCTACCACTTGCTGCCACAAACCCACTGAGTCTGCAGTCACCCGAACTGGTTGTTGCTCATTCATTCATTTATTTAATCAACACTCAGCCCTTACTATGACCCTACCACTATCTAGATAGTTGGGATATTATAGGAAACAAGTCAAATTGCTCTTAAATTTCAGTGGAGCAAGAAGAATGTAAAAAGTAAACAAACAAGATAACCTCAGTAATTGTTAAGTATTACAAAAAAAATAAAATATGAAAGTGTAACTCCCGTGTACAACTCAATAACATGGGAAAAATTTAGGTCCTGACACCATGGAAACCCACTCATTCCCCTGTCCTCTTTTCATTGAAATTCAATATAATTTCCTTTAACCTATGCATCTCCATTCCCATCATCCAAAAAGCGAGCAGAGTAAGGAAAACACGTGACCACTATCTTAAAGATACATCTCTAGCATTGCATACAGCATGTCTTGTATTCTCCTTTCCAGAATTTAGTAACATGACCACATGTAATTATAAGGGAAGCAGAGAAATAGAGTACTTATTACAGACTTAGCTAAGAATTATTATTACATGCTTATCTAAGAATCTGGAGTATTCTAAAGGCAATCTAATTAGTTCCTCTGGAAAAAAGAAGCAAATAATTGGAACCACTTTCATTGGACATCTGGTCCTGCAACATCTGTAAGTTAGTAACCAAGGATTTCTGAACCTCTGACAAATAGGAAATACCTAAGTGAATTTTAGATTACATCAGCTAAGTATGAATCTGTATTGATAATAAGTTCAGGTACTTTGGAACTTGGGAATTGTCTGTTTGGTTCAAAGTAAGTTGTTGAAGAAGGAAAACTAATACTGTTTACCACCTAATGTATGTAAAACCATGTGCATTCTGTATTTTCTCTTCCTTTAATTTTCAGAGCCTTCTCTCTGATGAAGGCATTGCCCCAATGCAGAAATGTTAAACCATCGCCCAAAGAAGATATTTATTTATCCTGCTTGGGATAGAGGAACTATTTGAGAGAGAGACAGAGAGACAGAGAGAAGGTACATTCTACCTTCTGATTCAAGGTCACAAGAGGTCCTTGGAAACACACTCACTTTTCACAGCCCTTAGCCAACACTGGAGGTCAGAAATTCATCCCAAATGACTGGGTCTCCATAATGGCATCATAAATCAGAGCGATAGATCCAGTTCACTCATAAATTGAGCCCCTTCCAGGCAACTGAAGAAGATTCAATCTTCAGGCACTAAAACACTAAAGAAGGTGCTCAAACTCAATTGGGACTTGCCAGATTGTCCTCACCTGGTTCTTTTTGAAAGGAGTAAAATGTCAAGGCAAAAGAAAACAGAATTGAGACAACAGTGTGGCATCAAATTATCTGTGGAGTGCTTTCAGAATATATAAGTCCAGATCTTCCCTTCTGGAAATGTGGACATTTTAGGCTTGGGTCGGAACAGGAGGTACACATTTCCAAAATGTTTCACAAGGGATATTCTGTATACACTGCTGTGATTTTGATGTAAACAACATTGTTGAGCTCTACTTCATAAATGTGAACTCAGTGGCAGAAAAAGCCACCTGAATTAATTAAAGATCAGTTTAGAAGATTCTGTGTCACGAAGATTGTTAACAAACGGACAGGGCTGTGATGTGAGACTTCATCTTTACCTACAGATAGACCAAAGAAGTAGCACTTAGGTGTCTGGCATGTGCCAGACAAGTGCTTCTTATAAGACTAACTCAGAAGGGAGATGTAGTCACACGTGCTGTTGGCCCTTGCCGAGCCCTCTGGCAACTCGCAGGTGTGTCCTTTGAACAACAACCTTTAATGACACCTACTCACCTTTTAGTAAGACCTGGAGTTCAGGGCTGCTCTGAGACACCCCTGAAGAATACCTAATTATGTTTCATCTTCGGCTGGCTGGTTCTGCAGTCTCACTACTTGGGCCAATTCGCTATCCTTTTAAGTTCAAAAGTCAGGGCTGGGAATGTAGCTCAGTGGTAGAGCACTTGCCTAGCAAGCACAAGGGCCTGAGTTCGATCCCCAGCAGCCCCCCACCGCAAAAACCCACAAAAACAAAGAAAAACTTCACCAAAAGTTATCACACCATCACGTGTGTTCCTTGTGATATTTCTACACCAAACTCCCCCTACACAGTTCCCATGTATAGGCCAAAACTATGTAAAGGAAGGCAATAGAAACATTAACAAGGAATTTGTTTGTCATTATTAAATTGGGTGTTTCCTATTTAAGCACTTTATATCTGTGGTCTTATTTAATGTTCACGATAAATCTATGAGGTAAACACATTTACTATCGTTCATCTTACCAGTGAAGAAGTCAAAACATAGAGAGGTTAAAAATGATAAACAACACAAAGCCAGAAGGTGGCAGAGAAGAGATTTGAATCAATCAGTCTGGTTCCAAATAGCAACAAGTGCTCTTAATCACGAGATCTGCGCTCATCATGTTGTATTCCAACCAGTTTGCTCTTTACTCTGTGTATTAACCTCGTTTTAACAGAATTCCTAAACTTCCGCTCAAATTATGAAAATCCCCTCGTGTCCCATTTCACAGAGAGGGTCCCACCTGCCATTGACAGACGCACAGGAGAGAATCTTTTCACTTCTGCTGAATCCAAACCACAGAATAGTAATTAATTACACTACAAAATGCCAAATGAAGATCTAATAGGACCATGCAGCATAGTACCATCGAAAAGATACCACACAGTAATTCATCAAAGGGACTCTGCCTCCTCCATGGGCCTGTGCTTATTAATAAACACATGATTATTTTCTCCTCTAAATTTTACAAGCATTTTACTGTAAAACAAGGACTAAGGAGGAAATATTTACAGCCAACCTACCTGAGTGTAAATGTCAGCAGCTGAGTGTAAATGTCCAACACAACACAGCTACTCAAGGTGGCAACTTATTTGATTTCTCTGGATTTGTTTCTCTTTGTAGCAACAGTGATAAGCACCGCTACATTAAGGCACCACACTGCATGCAGGTATTCAGTCATTTGATGTCATTTCACTGAGTATAGTCCCTGTTATATAGTGAGGGCTTGACTGAAAACAGAAAAATATCCCTGTGAGTGTAGATACAGAAATACATGCAGTATATAATTTTAAATACAAAACCACTGTCTACAGTTATCTTCTTTTTAATTTTGGGAACCCACCATTTCCAACTGAAATCTCAGTCTTTACTCCAGTCTTCACAGGCAGAGAGAACAGCCTGCTGGTTTCCCTTGAAAGGAGACTGTGATAATGCCAAGATCGAGGACTTGGGGAGTCTTGGCTGCTTTGGAAGAACATGTACTTCTCATCCCAACTTCAAGAATTGGCCAGTTAGAGGCTAGCAGAGATATTAAAAGCTAGCAAACAATTTCATAAAGACAAAACTAAGCAAGAATAAAAAGTGCCAGCCCAAAATGTTAGACCATTTTTATATTACTTTATAAAAGTTTTTTTAGATCATTGTGACTACAAGCAAAGAAGAGTAGCTGTCAGGTTTGTCAGGAAAGAAATGAGAGCCTAACTTGATCCATGTGTCAAGGGGAGTCTGTGGCTATTCCTGCTGAAGAAGATCTGACTTCTTTGTCTCCACTTATTTCTTGCACCAACTTCATGCTCATGCATACCTGGGAAACTGGTTCATCTCTCCACACTCATCTTCCCATTTCCTCTTTCATTGTAGACCATGTATTCCTATCCAAAACCCCAAGCATAGTAACTTTAGGGCATTCTGAGCTGTGATTAGTGTGCAACTAGATCACCATCTTTCAAGTATATTTGTTCATTCAACAGTTTCTTAGTAAATAATAAAAAGAAACACTTTCTCAGATCTTTACATTGGTTATTGCAAGTATAAATTATTTGGAATAGGCTAAACAAACTTAAATATATTTAGCACAGCCATGTAAATTGCAAATCTGCATGATATGAAAGGTAATCAAACTTGTCCCATAAAAAAGGAAACAACTCACTTGGTAGGATCAATCTCAACCTCAAATCAATCTCAACCTCTCTCACTCCCAGAGAGGGAAAGAGAGAGAGAGAGAGGAACAAAGGGGTGCAAGAGAAGGAGAAACAGAGCAGAAAGAAAAGAAGAAGAAGAAGAGGAAGAAGAGGAGGAAGAGGAAGAAGAGGAAGAAGAAGATGAAGAGGAAGAAGAGGAAGAAGAAGGAAGAAGAGGAAGAGGGTGGAGGAGGAAGAGAAGATGGAGGAGGAGGAAAGAAAAAAAGAAAGAAGAAAAGAAAAGGAGAAAAGTGAGAAGAGGAGGAGGTAAATTATTATTATTATTATTTACTTTTGCAAATACTCACCATTGAAACCCTGACAGTACCCTCCACTTTAAGTTATTATCTGGGAATATGTAATGATGGTATCTAGTTAAAATGCTTGGAGAACTATGGAAGTAAGGAAATGATCTTTTATTTAAGTGTTAAGAATGATAAACTTTGTCAGGAAAGCTGTGAGTATTAACAATTCGAAGTATTTTTGATGACACATTGAAGTATTTTTGATGACACAATGTGTAGTGATAATACAAATATCACTACTGATTTTTGTTTGTCCACTTGAGGACAGACGTTTCCTCCTTTGTATTTTTGTTTCCTTAGCAGATAAAATCATGTTCTGGATCTGCTATAAACAAAGACATGCGTGAAATGAGCATTATCTATCTGCTCTTAATACCAATTTTGCTTTATTGTGGTTTTCTCTTACTTTAATAAATGAGCTCGTGGAGAAAACATCCTTTAAACATGACTGACAAGACACACTGAAAAATAGCATCAACAACAGGACCACTTACTTACAGGCAGTGAGAGAAAACATAAACATTACTTCAACTGACTTTCTGTCTTTGATTTCTTTTCTAATTTAATGTATGTAAAAGAATAAAAATTTCAGAGAATATTGCTATTTCATTATACACACATTCACATACACACACACACACACATACATATATGTATATATAGAGAGAGAGATCACCCAATTTATTTGGAATGTCTAAAGGAGAAATAGATTTCTTTAGAAAATCAGGATTATAGTCCTCCTTCTCATCTTCATTTTATTTTTAAACTCCTTCCATTAATCAGGAATTTCCAGAGAAGTAAAACCAATAGGGTGTACAGATAAGGGGTCCGCCAAAAAAATGCATACATATTTCAGGAAAAGAAAAACTTGTATAATATTTTAACACTAAATTTATTGAGAGATCATAAGATTAATATGCGTTACCTTTCGCCACTACAAATACAAAAGGTGCTCAAAGTATTGGCCATTAGCTTCCAGACATTTATTAGTATGGCAAACCACTGCTTGGGTAACCTTGTCATTGAGATTGCTGCACACGCATCTTCAATTTCTTCTCTGAGGGCCGGCAGTGTAGTGGGTTTTCTGCGGTATACAACATCCCCCAGGGTCCCCCAGACAAGGATAACACCATCTGTGAAAAAGCATCATACTATTTTTCTTTTCCTGAAGTGTGTATACAATTTTTTCCAGGACTCTGTGTGTGAGATGTGCTTCAAAGAATTGGCCTGTGTGGTTACAGAGGCTGAAAAGTCCCAAGGGCAAGTAGGCAAGCTGGAGACCCAGGGAAGATGATGACTTAGTTCAAGTCCAAAGTCAGGAAATAGCTGACACCCAGCAAAGGCTGTATGGAAATCACGAGTGCTCTCTTGCTCCTGAGAAAGGCAGTCTTTTTTTCCGATGGAGGCCCTTGACTGACTGGATGAGGTCCAGCCACACTAAGGAGGACAATCTGCTTTACTCAAATCTATCAATCCAAATGCTAATCTCATCAAAACCATCCTCACAGACACATCAGGATAATCCTGAACAAACTATCCAGCATACCACGGCTCAGTCGTGTTGACACAGAAAGTTAACCACCACCCTCCTAAATCTCGGGGATTCTTCTTTAATCGTAATACAGAGAAGAGTAAGAATATTCATCTGAGTAAGGATATAAACAAAACTGCAGTGGGTTAAATTTAAAAATAAAAGTAAAGCAGTTAGTAAAGTGTTTGAATCACAGTGAAAGCCCCGTAACTATTAACTATCATCACAGACAAAAGTAATGATTCTCAAGGTGGGCCCTGACATCAGACCTCCACTGTCTAGGGAAAATTCTTGGTTCTGTCCTTTGCTGGGTGCATAATTTTGAGCAACTAACTAAATCTGCAGCAGCCCCAGTTTGCTCAACTGTAAAACACAACGATGACATTTTCCTTATGGGTGGTGGTTAGCATTAATCAAGCCAATCTTCTACGTTAACACAGTACATAACAGGCAGGTATTCAGCACAGAGATAACTAGGCGATCCCGTTACTACAAGAACAAATGCACTTTACTTTTACAAAGAGAGGTTAAACCTTCTCTTATCTAAAACTCAAAATAAATCAAGCAAACAGTTACTATCATCATCACTATTTTACAAAAAAAAGTGAGAATTATAGAGATTGAGTGCTTTCCAGGGACCATTCAGTGACCAGAATTCCTCCCGCATCTTGTCAATCTGCTGTTCTACCACCAGCACACTGACTGGCTCCCTGAATGATCGGAAATATTCAAAAGATCTGTGGGTTCCAAGCGTCCTGTTCCTGAGAAGTTCAGGGCTATTTATTCAGGAATATTAGCTAAATGTGTATACTTTTTCATTCTAGAGATGGAGTGGATTGTAATGTTGCTCTCAGCTCTCCCTTTCGGTCTATATTCTCTACCCTCCACCTGCTAAGTGTGCCTTTTTTTGTTTGCACATTCTTCAGTGCTGTTATGCACTCTCTCAAGCCCTTCACATAAATTATTTGATTTAATCATCATAACACATTGAAATTTAAGAACTGCTGTTAATCCTACTTTGTACATGAAGAATGAGCCTGAAGAGGTTTACCTGAGGTTATAAGGAAAATAAGCAGTAAATCTAGAAATTACACTGGGTCATGCTATCCCCAGAATGCTTTCCCAAGCAGCCATGCCAACTCCAGAATTGATTCAATATCCTTAACACTTATTTATTGGCATACTGTGCTACAACATCAGGCCAGGCATTGTGTGCCCAAGAGCAAAGGGAAGAGGCAACGTCCTCCCTGGGGTGGAACATACACCACGTGAAATCTCCATGGGGAAAATATTACCCCTGGAGCTGAAGGGTGGTAGCTGGGAGGGAAATGCCTGCAGTAAATTCATAGATGGGTATGTCTGGTATTAACTGGGGAAAAATTAGGGGAAAAAATCTGGGTAATGATGAAAAAAGGTTGAGAAACACTGTTCTAATGTGTGTCATATGTATTAAATAATTACACACATAAATACATGTGACCGACGTCACAAATACCATGAAGCAACACAGTGGGTAATTACCATAAGGAAATACAGTGGGTGATTAAAAGTAAATTTAAACAGATGTCATTGTACCTGGAAAGTCAGGAAAAACATCTCTGTGTAAATGGCATTTAAGGTCCAACCTGAAAGATGAGAGTCAGCTGGAAGAGTGAAGGCCTTGGGGGTTTACTAGTTCACTAGTCAGGGCAGTCAGGGTTCTCCAGAGAAACCAGAGAATATACAGACATATGGGGTGGGGGGTGGGGAGAAAGAGGGAGAGAGTGAGAAAGAGGGAGAGAGAGAGGGAGAGAGGCAGACAGAGAGGGAGAGAGAGAGGGAGAAAGAGAGAGAGGGAGAGAGCTTTTGTTCTGCTCAGCCTTTCACTGCACAGATAAGGCCTGCCACATTATGGAAGGAAGTTTACCTGATTCCTACTCTACTGTTTTAAATGTTAACCTCACCTCAAAACACCTTCACAGAGACATTCTAAATTATATGTGATCAAATATCTGGGCACTATGGCCCAGCTAAATTCACACACAAAATTAACCATCACATTTGGCCATGGAATTTTGGAAGGACACAGAAAATAATCTGATTGGAAAGTAAGCTAAAGGGAGCATGGTGCAGTGTGAGGATATAAAAGCAGCAGAGATAAGACTGTGTGGACTTCGTGGGAAAACGAGGATTAGAACTGTATTTCAACAGTGACAAAAAGCCACTGAAAGGTTGGAGGGAGACAGCTGACCAGAGTCACTCTGGTTTGAGACTCGTCGATGGGGACTGAGAGAGATCTGTGGGGCAGAGCCGCTGGAAGCTTCCACAGTAGAAGCCCAGGGGCCTGGACCGCAACAGTGGATTCGAGTCGGTGAGCAGCACCTGGATTCCACGTTGTTTTCTAGAGCGACTCGATGGGACTCGTAACTGACTGCATGTGTGGGTGAGGGAGAGGAGTAAAGCTTATTCCCATATTCCTAGAGTTCTTCAAGAACTTTGTCAAATATCACTTGCTCAGTAAGGCTCTCGCTCATTTTATCAACACTTAGTTTGTGCATCTATGGCAATACTTGTTAGTATTTTTCTATCTGCCTCATGTCTCTTTCCCAACTGGCTTATCACTGCCCCAGGTGATTTGTCTAAATGGCGTTGATTAGTAATGGAAAAGATTCTCACTAACTGCCAAATAAATGTATTATCACGGAAAGAAGACAAAATGAGGAATTCAAATTCCATCTTCAACCTTACAAGATAACTAGTCATCACAGCATTTTTAGTTTGCCATCACTGAGCTTCAGAGTGCTGAGCATCTTTTATTGGAGAAAATTATTTTTATTTTATCCATTCTATGGTTACTGTATCATATAAGACAATTTAAGTGAGAAGTACAAAAAGAAATACCACCAAATGGTCATCATTGATATTTCACCATTCAAAATACACTGGTGCCTTGGTTAATGAGCTTAATTGTCTTCATAAATCCAGTTGCAAGCCAAATTGGATGAAAACTGAATCAGTTTCTCCATAAGGTCCACATTGAACCTAAACACTGAATTGAAATTTGATTCCGTTCTTACCCAATTCAGTTTGCAACCAGAATTGTGGAAAGAATTAACTTTGTGAATTGTGGCAGCACTGTGTAAACCAATGTCATTAAGGATGAACCACAATCATTTCCACTTACGATGAAGATAAGCCACTAATTTCACACTTTACACAGAACACTCTTTACAGTCTCTAAGTGTCATTGGGAAAATGAAGATCAAAATCATTGTGACTTTTCAAGGAAACAAAATATATATAAACAAAAAAAGAAAAGCCAACAAATAAGATTAAATATTTCTGTTCATAAGAACTGTTTTGCTTCTCTCCAAATAAACAACATTCTGAAAACAAATAATAGACTATTTGTTCTGATATATTTTATGTTTTTGAAGCATGTTGTCTTATGCAATTTAGATTATATATCATAAAATACATAAAAAATATACATACTCCTACTTTATACTTGGAAAGTTAGAAAGATTAAATAACCTACAAAAAGAACAGGGTCAATATCAGAGTCAGGACTGACATTATTACTAATTCTGTATTTAAAATTTTGTCATAACCACTGTTATAAAATTTGGAAAAAATGGCCTGTAGTTTGTCCTATTTGATATAAACATATAACATATAAAAATTATTTATAAGTACTGAGCATTAAGGATTAAATATAAGGTAATTCTGTTCATCTCTTTGCTCTTACTAATTAACAGGATCACCTCAGTTGAACATTTCTACATATCCCCATAATGATTATAGCATGTATTCTGATATATATATATATATATATAGGTGTATATATATATATATATATAATTGATTTACTAGTTGTTTCAATGTAAGCCATAAAGTACTGCATATCATTATAGACTAAAGAAAATCAATAATCCCCAAAGAACACCTATTCTACTCCCTGAAAATAATATATTATCTGTAAAATGTGCTTATGTTAGGAGTCTAAAACTTGGGATGAATCTATCCTTTCAGTGCTTTATGAAAACTCAATATAGTAAATTCTTACATTTCTCATCACACACACATTTACACATACAGACACATACACAAAAATCCCATGAGTAAAGGTGAAAGAAGCTGAATAATCAGTGAGAAAGGTAATCTTAAAGTCCCCAAGGTATGCACTACTGTCATCCAGGTATGTGGATATTTTAAACATTTCTGTGTTCTATCCATTCTACTATTAGTCAAATCAATAGTGCAATCAATTGGGTGGATCATTCCATCAGTGGAAGACTTTAATAATAATTTTTACCTCCTAAGCATTTGATTGAGGAAAACAGATACAGGAGCAAATATCAGATCGAGACTAAGAGAAGGTTTTCTATTTCTATATTCCATAACATATAGCCCAGACTTTTCTTGTTATTTTCGTATATTTAACAAAGTAGTTAGCATACAAAATAATTCTATCTTTATAGGAAACCCAAATTATTTTTAGCCCTTTAAAATGAGCCATTTTAAAATGCTGTAAGGACCTGGGGGCAGGGGTTGACACCTTGTTGGAATGCACAATAATCCTGCTATTTTTCTCTGACAAATCCTAGAAGCTCACAATAGGCAATTGTTCAATGGAGTATTCGCCTCAAATTTTAGTTCACTTGACACTTGCTCTTTCTATTAAAAATATGTCTATAAAGGAAAGAGTTAGAGGTCTACTGTCTTTGGGAAAGAAAGCCACAGATTCTGGTCAGCTTATCTCAAATTCATAGCACAGTGACTTTTCTAACACCCGGTGGAAACTGTACCTTGTACCAAATTAGAGTTATATCATAGGATGATCAAGAAATGGCAAACAAAAACTTCTATATTAGTTTTGTGTGATAGTCTCAGCAGTCTAAAAGACTAATTTAAAAACTTTAAATGTTTTAAGAATAAGATATTTGATCAGTTACTTATTAGCACTTCTTTTAGTTCCTAAAAGACATAGTTTCTCTTTTCATTCTGAGACCATGCTGAATATGTTTGGGGATAGAAGTTGATGAGAAAATTTAAATGCCATTATTAATTCAAAGTTTTACTTCCAATTTTAGCTTAGGAAGCTAGAATTAAACTGCTATTGAGCAGTGAAATTAATTAATCCTTCTATATTTTCCTTAAGTTCAATTATAGCACTAATGTGGAAGAAAATCTGTCTGAACAATTCCTGTTACACAGCTTAAAATGTGCCTACAAATAGACACTGTGGTTTGTAAAAGTCACAGTAGTACTAGGAAATTAAAATTTTCTGTGTCTCTTTTTAGGAGGGAGGATGGGAGTCAATATTTCTGATGTCTTGGTCACAAAATTTGATTTGTTTTACTTAATATCTTGGAGAACTTATCCATGACAAAATAAAACTTGAAAATAAATTACATGGTTTCTGAAGTCAAATTTGGTGGGACACCAAACTGGAAAGCTCTGCAAAAGGTAAGTTTTTTTTTCTTTTTTTGAGGGAAGCTTTACACTGAGCTGTATCCCCAGGCATTTTTTTTTTTTTTTCATTTTGAGACAGGGCCTCAAATAAGTCACTAAGTTGCTCAGGCCAGGCTGGAATTTGCAATCTTCCTGTCTCAAACTCTCAGAGTGATGACAAGACAGGCATGTGCCATCATGCTCAACTTAGAAAATAGATTTATCCAAAACCAATTTTCAAAACAGAATTGTTAAAACTAAAACAGGTAAAAGTGTACTCTTGTAGACAGGTGAAAACATATACTTGTATGTGTAGTCATTCATTGCCCGATCATAGAATGCATTCTGAGAAGGACATTGCTAGTCCATTTGCGTCCTTATGTGAGCATCACAGACCATACTTGCACAAACCTAGATGGTATAGGTCAATCAGTAGACATTACCACCTGACAAAATTAACAGATCTGCTACACATAAGGTATACAAAGCTGCTGCCAGCATACTACAGTATACTGTTCTACAGTAAATATTTTATAAGCAGGAGTACACTCTAACATAACAATAATAAATATAGGATAGTATTATAAATACATAAACCAGTAACAAACTCTGTCATTGCAGTTACCAAGTACTATATGCAATATTCATGCATAATTTTTGTGCTATATTTTTATATGCCTAGCACACAGCAGACTTGTTTAAAGCAGCCTCACCAAGAGCATGTGAGTAGTACCTGCCACACAGTATTATGACTGTGGCATCCCTAGACGATTGGTGTTTTCCAGCTCATACTTTTACGGGTGGAAAGAAATGCTCGTTGGGGACACAAAGCCAGATGGGAAAGGAACTGGTTCCTTCTCTCAGTCAGTTATCAGTCCCGTGGAACAGCACAAAACAGAATCGGGAACCAAGCAAACTTGTGTTCACGGACACCTCCTCCACCTCTTCTTGTTTACATCCTTTCAGGCTGATAGAAATATTTACTGAACTGTGTCACTGAAGTTTTCACTAAATTTGCGAAGATGTGATCCCACACAAAGAAGTCTCCCGGAGTGCCTGCAAGATCTTTATCCATTCTGAAATAACGGCTGAAATAACAGAATGGAGATCCAAATTTTTCTCACATGAAACCCCTGACACCTCGAGCCGTCATTTCTCTCCTGCTGCTTAAACACAGCTCTGCTCGGGAAGTCCCTGCGGAATGCCAGGCCCTGACTCACTTGCCTTAGCTCCAAAACTGCCAGAGCCACCTAAGATACCGCTTCCGGCTCCTGCCCTAAAGCCTCGCTTTGTGCCGACTCCATTTCAAATGAGCCGTGAAGTATTACGTTCTGGAGAAGTGGAAGATATTCGATGGGCTTTTGTGGCAGCACACCCGCTGAAGTCATGGAAGAAACAGCAGACGAGGTTATAATGGATTCAGCGCTGTGTTTATAACTTGCGTTTTGAGAGCTATTTCAGAATTTGAAAGCTGAATGTTAAGGTGCTGAAGAGTGAGACGTTATCACAGGAACAATAGTAATTTATTCTCTGACCAGAACACAAAGCGGTTGCGAGCAGTGCACACCCATCTCACGCCCCCTGTGGGTTAAGTCATTCGATTGATAATTGGAAGTTCAGTTCGAAGTCGGCCCCAAATGGGTCTCCTGTTTGCTATTTCTTTTCATCGTCCCAGCATTGTGTGTTTGGTGTGTGTTTTAATATCTAAATTTAAAGATGCACATGACACTTAATTCACAGTGGAAAATGCTTTCCAGCTGGCCTTCGCCATCAAATGCAAATATGAAAATTCAGCTCGACACACTTCTGATATTATAATTGGTGTGTATGAAAGATGAATTCCAACATGAAGTTATCATCTGCAGTTCCAAAGGAAGCTGATAAAATAGACTTAATAGTCTTTTAATAGAGCTTTTGAGACCCAGATCATGAAAAAGCAAGCTATGTTATGTGATTCATTCCCTAACTTTCCATTGGCAGTAGGAGACTTTCCCTAGAAAAAGATTCCCAAAGTGTTTTCTATCGAGCTCACTTACAGGTGGGATGGAGGGCCCTCGCAACTGGTGGCTTTTGCTAATAACTCTCCTCTGTAGAGAGGCAGGTCCCTAGATAGAAAGAGCTGGAGGGAATCTGGTAAAAAGAGACAAGATGCTAAGAAGCAGGCAGGTGTAGAATGCTCTTTTTATGTCAAAAATGTGTACTAATAGGGGGCTGAGGCAGGAGGAACTCAAGCTTGAGCCTGGCCCAGGCAACTTAGTGGCTTTTCAAGACTCTGTCTCAAAATATAAAATAGAAAACAGCTGAAGAAGGCTCTGGGTTCAATCCCCAATACTAAAAAAAAAGAATGTATTAAGTCCTGAATTCTGCTGAAAAACAAGGAATAAGGCAAGTTTTAATTAAAACTTGGATTCTGGAATTAGGAAATGAGAAAATGCAAGGAAAAGGTTTTGGTTTCTGCTAAATAGTTGTTCTCAGTTTAAGTCTTTCTCAAAAGCAATAAAATTCATGCTTTGTTTTTAAAGCAAATCATATTTCTCAAACTATGAATTATGTAATATCAAGAAGACTGTGTCTTCTGCGTGGCAGAATAAAGACTATTCCTCCCCAAAGATGTCTATGTTCCATGTCAAAATTCCCAGAGTCTGGAATATGTTGCCTTATATGGCAAAGGGACATCTGTAGATGTGATTAGGGTTAAATTCTTGACATGGAAAGATGATCCTGAATTACATGCAGAGGCCCGATCTAACCACCAGCTTTGAAACCAGAGAACTTTTCCCAGTTAAAGAGACACACTGAGAAGAATCCTCAAAGAACTGCTGTGTTGCTGGTTTTAAAAGAGACTGTTTTAGTTTGCTGGGGCCAGCAGAACAAAACACTACACATCGGGCATCTCAAACAGCAGAAAATTTATTTCTCATAGTTCTAAAGACTAATAGATCAAGATCCAGACATTGGCAGGTTTGGCTTCTCCTGTGCCCTCTGGAATTTGTTTGTAGACCCCCCTCTCGCTGCATCCTCGTGTCCGCTCACCTCGGTGTCTCTTCCTCTCCGACAAGGACCCTAGTCACACTGTACCAGGGCCACCTATAACAGCCTCATTGTTCACCTTTTAAAAGACTTCATCCTCAGCTGTGGTTACATTTCAAGGTACGGGGTACTGTGACTTCAACATGAATGGGAAGGAACACAATTCAACATGCAACACACAGAAGAAGAAAGTCATGAGCCAATGAGTGTACGTGGGTTCTAGTAAATTTCTCTTTCTTTAAAGATTTTACCATTAAATATTAGGATGGTCTGTCACTCCAAAAAAGCTTACTTCTATCTACTTAGCAAGTGAGATCATGTCACTAGCAAGTAAAAAAAAGGGCAAGGGTTCAAAACTCTCTCCATCCCGACCTGGGAACTGAAAGCTAACTGCAGAACTCACAAGAGCACTTCTATAAGACTGTATTGTCTGCACCACACGTTGTCTAATTATACTGACCATAAAAATAATACATGTCACGCTCTTGCTATGCACCTGGAAATACGCTCATGATGAACATATTTCATTTCATACTCGCCATAACCCTAAACAGTACATTCATTATACTATACCTACTTTATAGGTAAGGAAATTCTCTCCCAACTCGCCACCTGACACTTAAGCACACACATCAAAAATATTTTTCACTGAGTAAAACATGTCTTATTCATATATATATTATTCTTTTTCAAATGTTTTTAGATTTTATGATCCATAAAACACAAAGATTGCTCCTAATTGTAAAATAGCATTTAAATGTTATTTTGTTTTTACATTTAAATGTCATTCTCATATTTAAGTAGCGTGTAGATCAATTTATCATATTTCTCCCATCAATATAAAGATCCAGGTAACTATGATTTACTAATTCATAAACTCACATATTTTTTCAACAAAGAGTTATTAATCCTCTCCTACACCAAATTATCTTTACATGGTAGAATTTTTGTAGATTATTAAATTTTTCCTTCCCTCCCAAATTTGCAGGATTTTTCACAGTCTCAAAATGTATTAATTACTCAAACACTACAAATGTAAAATAGCTTTACAATAGTGTCTAATATTTAATAAATACTTTCTGTGAATTGCTTGCTAAATACATGAATGGGTCATATACGGTGCTTTGGAACTGTACATTTACAGTGCTTTAGCATCTTTACATTTTAAATGTGTTATCACCTTCATACTGCCAAGCAATCCAAAAAAGTACTATAAATAGCCTCATTTTGCCAATAAGAAGGGTAAGTCACAGAAAAGTTAAGTTTTCATGATCCACAGTTATAAAAGAGGGAACTTGGAGACAAGGCTAGAGCTTGGATGCATGTTCCAAACTCCTAGATGCCCCTCAAATATCACTGCTGTTTTGAATGCAGTACCTATTGTAGCACATCAAAGTCCAGCTTCACTTTTAGGACTCACTAGTAGACTCTTGTTGGAACACCATGTATTATTTGACCAGCTTTATCTTTCTTTGTGGAAAGTAACTACTTGAAAATCTCGGGTTTTCTATGCTGATAGCAACTTACAGGCATTCAGTGGAACCTAGTTGTACACTGACTCTTCCCCTTGTCTTTCAAACCTGTGTGTCAACTTTGGAAAAAGTTTTTGGATAAAATTTCTTATAGTATTTGGAGCTAGACTGGTATCCCAAATGAAGTGTTCAAGACCACCTTCAGTGCTGTTGTTAGTATGCTAAACTAAGCTGCACATCCTTCTGCACATACTTTTGCCTCCCATTTCCATTTTCTGGATGGATTTCAGGTGTCCAGATTTCAGGACCTACTTCATGTTTTTGCAAGTATCCCGACCTGTAACAATTCTAACTCTTCACTAAACCTCATTAAGTGACCGGTAAGTAGAATGAATGGGAGAAGGTCAATTCATTTGTGATAATCTATTTTTAAAATGTTTAAGCACATCACTAACCTTATGCTAATAAGCTAGTTACATCACCATTCCACTTTTTTTAAAAAGCACGCTATTAATTCTAATACACTACTGCTGACTACTGGTAAAAGCTTTATAGCTAATGAAGGCAAATTAAGATGTCTTAAAAGCAAAATCTTTTTGCATATATTGTTGGAATTGAGCTGATTGGAACCATCCCCTATTCCAGATGTTTTGAAAATAACTTTTCTTCCAAATGTGTCTCTTGCACTTTTCTCCCTGCTTTGGTCTGAGGGAGAGACTGCAAATTATAAAACTGATGTTATGTCCTCCTTTTCCCATTCTCTCACCAGATGAACTGTCCAAGCTTGACAGCTTTGAGAAATTGATATATTTTATTGTTCAGATAAAAAGGGATCTTCTTGTCAAATTCTTTTTCCATAGCCATTCTTGCCAGGATGAGATCATTGTCTATATTTATCTTAATCAGTCCTCTACCTTAGTAGGTAAATCCAGTAGTATATTAAACACCTAATGACAAGATTCTCTAGCCCATAATGTGTCATTCATACTCCAAAGTGCTTGGGAAAATAAACATCTAGGATATATAGTACTTTAGGATTGCTCTAGACTCAGAGTTATAGAAGGCTCCACAGGTATCATTCATGTTTTTAAGGAGTCTTGTTGCACTCAACATGCAATAAACTACATCTTTCTGTTTGAAAACAAGATCAAGTTCCCCTTGCCTATGAGATGAATATTTTTCTAATCCCCAAATGCTCTCAAATGAGTCCATTTCCCTCCACTTTCCTTCATGGACTTAAACAAATAAATGAATTAATTACATAGCTTAATTCTTAAATCCATCCTAAATCTGATTTATGTATATGTTATTCTGCTAAAGTGTACTCTGAACTTTTCTTCCCAAGAGAAAATGCAATAACCTTTTCTGCAACAAATACTTCTTCTTTCATATGGATAGTAGGGAAAAAAACCACCATGGCCAGACAAGGCAAGGCTAGAGAAAAGCCCATGCCCTGTGTAAAGAAATTCTGATCCACAGCCACAGACTATATTGCTTAGTGGGCACTGGAGAAAAGTATGAAAAAAAAAATGTTAAATTTTATAGGAAAAATGTTTTGTTTTAACGTGGCTTTAAATTTTAGACATTGTATACTGCAGACATATAACAAGATAAAGAAATAGAGGGAGGAGGCAGAGGAAGAAAGGGAGGAGGGAGAGGGGTAGGAGAAAGGAGAGGAGTGGGGAGGGGAGAGGCTGGGGGAGGAAAGGGGAAAAGGGAGGAGGTGAAAGGAGGAGGAGGAGAAAAAGAAGGGAAGGAAGAAGGAGAAAAAGAAGGGGAGGGGAAGAGGAACAGGAAGGAGAAGAAGAGGGCCTGTGGTCTATGCGTGTTGCCCATGTGTGATTTATGTTGTAAGTCTGATTTTCTCATGACCTCTTTTCACCCCAGTGAATTGTATTTGCCTCCTTCTCCTGATTTTTCATAGTATTCCGTGTCTTTCTTTTTGTGTCTGTCATGTTCTGCCTTAATGTTGCAGCAAATTTAAGCTTTATCAGTGTGTCTCTGAATTATCAAGTAAGCATTCGGCCAGTGACTGGCATAGACATCAGGATATTTATTGAGCATCATAACCTATATTCCATTGTGGGAGACCTTCAATATGAGTCATTTGAATAACTTAAAGCAGAATTTAGAAATCAGGTTATCTACATTTTTGTTACCCTGTTAACTAAGGGAAAGCTCTCCTCCATGGAGCAAATAAATACAGAATTTCCCAGCACAAAATCAAAAACTGAAAATACTCTACATCTCTATATCTTTCTTTATATAGTGAAGAAATTTTTCCAAGAAGCTTCTGCAGCCCATTTCCTCTACTCTCTCCTTAGCCAGGCCTGAATCGCATGATCTACACCCCACCCACCCACATGAATGTAGTCTACACATGGGCTACCACGATGAGTTTGAACTGTGATCTCATTAAGTCACATGATAAAATAGAAGCCACTGAACGAAACTGATTTGTCCCAGTAGAGAAGAAGCAAAATAATGCTCTCTGGGCCTTTAGTCAACCAGATTGTAAATTTTTTGGGATAAAGGGATAATATCCTTGAGTACTACAGTTTAAGAAATGACTGATAAGGACATGTAGTAAAGTAGTAGAAACAGAGACTATGTTTTATGGCATTGCTAATGCATTTTAGCACAGACAGAACTTCACATTTAATAAAGACTGATTAAATATTCAATTTGAGAAATATCGCAACAGGACTGCACCTAGAGCACATGAGAGAAGACAGGAAGGAAGGAGTAACTCCGCCTGGTCAGGTAAATCTTTACTGTAGAAGCAGCACATCAGGATGTTGCGTCAGGCAGAAGTCTGGGCACTGGGGTCCTCCCTGGTCATCTCACCTCGGCAGGAATGCCAGAGGGGAAGTGAGCTGACTCAGAACCAAAAGTCTCTCCATCGCAGAATGAGAGACTCAGATAACAGAAGTAAAATAAAGCAGAAGTTTTACTGAAAATATTGCAAAAGCATGGAGTGGGGGCTGCCACACAGCAAGTGAGATGTATGGCAGGGAGAAGCTCAAGGTGACATTCGCAGTCTGGTGTCTTTGCCTTGGCCAAATCAAGGTCTTAGCATTTGTTTCTGGGATGTCACAGACAGATTTCGTCATTCTTCTGCTGATCTTCCTAGGTTCACACATGTAAATACATCTCTTTATTTAACTATAACTAGATAGTTATTATCAGAAAAGCAAATCTACCTCCTATCTCTCTTATAAATCTTAAGGTCTTAAGACTTTTGCACTGTTACAAAAATAAATCATGAACTTGAGTTATAATTTGGATAGTGAAAGTCTTTGAAAGCCTCATGTGTTGAAGGCTTTGTCCCCAGTGCAGCAGTGTTCGGAGGAGAGACTTCTGAAAGTGATTTCACAGTCACATGAGGGCTCTGCCCCGATGGATGGAATCATGCTTGATGGCAATACAGACAGGTGGCAGGAACACTAGGAGATGAGGCCTAGTTGGAAAAGGTGGCCACTGAGAATGTGTCTTTGAAGGGTATATTCCTTCCCTAGATTCTTTCTTTCCTTACTTCCTGGCCGCCATACAGTAAGCATCTTTCCTCCACTATGCCCTTCCACCATGATGTTTCTTCCTTGCCACAAGGAAAGTCAGTGCAACTAACTACAGAATGACACTTCTACAACCATGAGCCAAAAATAAACCCTTTTTCCAACAAGTTGTTTTTCTCAGGTATTTTGTAAAAAAAAAAAAATCAGAAAGCTAACACAACCTATAATAGCCTTGATATTTCCTAAATATCTGTCCTGCCTATTTTTTGCAAAGGATTATTTGAGATGTTGATATATTTTGGAGCTTCATAGTACAGACTTTTTTTTTATTCTTTGCCTCAAGCTTTCCTTATACTCTCCACTTTCTCCCAGATTGTTATGAATAAAGATTGCCACTCCACTTCTGCTTGGTATTTTTCTCTGAATGACATGAGGATTAGGGAATCAGATCAATTTGTTGCTGATCTGAAGGAATTTTCTTTCCAAAGAGAGTTGTCAGATACATTTGTGTCCTTCAAAATCACTGTAATTGACCCAGCAGAGGTAAAGTGGAGAATGGCACCTGTCTGCTTGTAGGGAAGGCAATCAAGGGCAAAGCAGATGGTACTAGCTCTACTTCCTCTCAGAGCACTCCTCACTCCTGCTGAGATGGATCTGGGAAAACTCCTAGAAGCTCCCTATACAGACACACAGTCAGCTATTCACAACCTAAAGAGTACTCTCACCAGAACCAACAACCCTGACCTCAATTTCCATCCTCCTGAACCATGAGAAATATATTTTGGTGGTAGTTTATAAGCCATTCAGTCTATGGTACTTTGTTATAGAAGCTAAAATCGACTAACATGCACAGGAAACCCCTGTTTTGCTGAAGGTAGTTTGCATTCTGTACAACTAGTTAACATTAGGGAGTGATAGGTCTCGGTCCAAGAGACCAGCTCTGGGTCCTTGTTAAAATCCCTGGTCTCTGAACATGAAGCAGACTGTATCTTGGAATGATCCTGGGCCTGAGTAAAACCCAAAGGGGAGCTAAAGAACAGAGCCCACAGAGGCCCTAGGAAAGGCAAAATAGATGAGACTAGACCCCCACTGTAAGGCAGCAGCTGCTCGGATCTCCAGGATCCTAAGTCCTGCATGTGAAGGTGAAGTGACCCTGATTATCACAAGGAAGATAGTCAGCTCCAGGGTCAAACAGGAAGGACACTGTCCAAATCTTACTTCACTCCAACCCAAGCCATTCCCTGGAGAACTGTCAGCACATGATGAGTCTGAGCAGCACAGCAGTCAAAAATAAGAGAGTGGAAAAACTGAAATGTATCAGAATCACACTTTTCAGCCTGAGTTACTTGTATTTATGGACTACAAACCAGTTTACAGGTAACTTTAGTAGGTTAGAGTGTGCTATAGTTCCAATCCTGAATGTTCCCCAAAGGGTCACATGGTAAAGACTTGGTCTTCAGCCTGCGACAGTGTTGGGAAGTGGTGGAAGCTGTAAGAAGTGTGGCCTAGTGGGAGGAAGTCAAGTGAGTAGAGGCCTTCCTTTGAAGGGAGTGCGGAATATTGGTCCCGTCTTTCTCTCTGCTTCTCACATCAAGAGTTTAAAATGCCTCCTCAAGTGTGTGCTCCCATCATAATATGCTGTACCACCACAACCCCAAAGTAACAGGGCCAGGTGATCATGGATTGAAACCTCCGAAACCATGAGCCAAAATAGCCCTTTTTCCTTTTAAGTTTATTACCTCAGGTATTTTGTCATGAAATAGGAAACTGAGTAACATGGTGTCCAAGTATACCAAGTAGCAGGAGGCTGAGCAAGCATGGATCTGACAGAAGCCTCATCCTGTGGCCTTCTTCTACCCAATGGGACAAATACTGGATGGCTAGAGAAACCAGACAGAAAGCAAAGATTTACATGGATTGATGGAGCTACTGCCAAGTAAATGGGACTCTAACTTGGCACATGAATTGAAACAATTAGGATGGGCCAGGTCATGCTGCAACAACAAACAAGACAAAAGTCTCTGCCAATGGCAAAGTTACTTCTTCACACTGTGTCTATCACTCTCATCAGTGGAGCTCTGCTCATGACAGTCACTCAGGGACACCAACGTGGGAAGATCCTTCCCATCCCTCAGTGGCTCCGGGTAAAATGGCCATGTACATGTCAGAGGGGCTCTGCCTGGCAGTCACACAACACTTTTAGTTAATAGTTGCTTTTCTCTGAGTAACTCCAGTGTGGCTCCTCCTCTATTCAGCCATGTTGGATCTCTCACACACTACTTTGTCTAACATTGCTGTGCTCAAAATAAATCACATGGTCACAGTGCATTCAGTAAGATAAGGTGGTATGATCCTTCTGCAGTGAGGGACTCTAATGTAAGCAAGGGATAAAGCTTATCAAAGGATCCAAGCGGCAAGAAAGGACCTAGGCAAGACCCCAGACCTGGGAGGCTCAGGTGGCAGACACATTCTCAAGTTAAGAAGACACATGTGGCTGTGTCTATGGGATAACAGACACAGAAAAGAGGTGGAAACAAGTTCATGAAGCCAGGGACAAAAATAAACTATAGTGAGAGCAAACACCATCCATTGAATCAAGCACATTTGGAGCCAAACCTGTTGTATATGTTACTTCATTCTCATCATGTAGCATAAATACATCATTTTACCTGCAGATATTTTATAATCACAAGAATTCCTTGAGTTTAATGCTTTAACTCTCTATTAGAGATCTAAGACTAGAGGTGAGAAAGACTGCATTACTCAATTAAGGCCAAAATGCTAGACAATGGCAGGGTCAGGGTTTGAGCCCACCTTCGGCTGCTTCCAAACCCATGATTTTTCTGCTGTCTCCACAATACTACTCTACTTCCCTTTACTGGCAAGGCAGAACCAAAAACAAGTCCTGTATGGTCTGACTTGTCAAACCAGTGGCTTTAAACCTTCCACAGAGATACTCAAACCTGTATTTTAAGTATATTATGCACCTACAATGTTGAGGGGAGGGGAGATGTTGTAATCAAGATTGTCCTTCCAAATTAATCTGCACTCCATACTCTTTACACATATATTGAGATCCTAATGCAATAAAAATCAGTAGCTAGAGTTATTTGTTTCAAATCGGGGTCAAACTTTTCTTTTTCATGCCTTATGGAGAGTCCAGTGAGCTTTATAACAAAAACAAATCTCAAGTCAAATTGCACTGCCGAAGGGCAGCTGCAGCAGCTTCTGTCGCACACAGATTACCATATTCACTGACTCCCCAGCTGAGCTGGGGGATTTCACTTTGCAAAACTATTTAAGATTCACTCAGAGCATCATTTCTGCCGAACTGCAGACATTTACTCTCCTCCTTCATGTCTGCTTGTATTTGTTCATTGAATGTAAACCTCCCGCTCTATAGAGTTCAAATTAAAATGCTATTTGTCAGTAAGCACCAAAAATATTCCATCTGGAGATCACCAAGTGGCTTCTACATCCTTGGTTGAAGAAATGAGGCACCTCAAAAAACACAAACATCACTTTGGCATATGCCCGAGGCTTTCTCAGAGCACATTTGAATTGTGTGTTTTTTAATCATATTGTACCAGTCAAATAGTTGGAGAAAGGTTCTGGTCAGCTATTGAAATATATCTCTCTGGGAAATCAAGGAACTCTCCAGAAAATGAATCTTTTCCCTGCACAATCCAGAAATAGTCAGAAATGTAAAACAGACATTTATTAAGTTCTCACTCTACAATGTCTTGAGCTCAGCACTAGGGAAATGAAGGTGGATTAGACATTTTATCTAATAATGACAGTCACATGGCCGTCAAAAACTATGAGGAACAGAGAGATTCATCCCGGACCAACAGAAGGCACTCGTGACATCGAGCACTAGTGATGCTGAAGCAAAGCAGTTACTCTGAGGTGGGGGTGAAAGACAAAGTCTGACAGGGACGCTAAAGGAAAGCAGTGGTCCCTGTAGCTGGACTAAAACCCAGAGTTTAGAGGATAGGAGAGGGGAAAACCAGTCGGTGCCTGGGTCACAGTACGCCACGCCCCACCCAGACCTGGCACCTCTGCCGTCTCAGGAAGGGCCAGGCTGATGGAGGGAAGGACCAAGTCAGCCCCTCAGGGATAGTCTGGTGTATTAAATAAACCCACAGACAAATTATCCTCCCCACTGGGCCTGGCACAGTTAGACAATTTCAACCCACGAACTCACAGAAGCCAAAAGCAGAGCGGGGTAAAATTTCGTTGCCACAAATCATCACTCTCAGTCCAGGACCCTGCAGGGTCAGGGACACCAGGGAGGGGGGAGGAAATGCTCCCCCAACACAGACAATTTTAATAATAATAACAGAAACTCACCTATTTCTTCTACAAAGGGGGTGTGGAAAGTGAAATATTCCCATGATTGTACGCAGTCTCCCACAAGAGGAAGGGACGAAATGCCTAGCTGAGAAGGGAAGGAAGAAGTGAAGCCAGTTTTGCAACAAAATCAGAAAACAGGTGGGGGTACAGGGGAGGAGTTAACAGATGGGAATCAGAACTTGGGACAGTGGCCTTTTAGTCATGTAATAAGCAAGAACCTGTGAAAGGGAGACACTGAGAAGTCCATAATATTCACCCTCCAAATCAATCAGGGTAAGTGGATCCAGAGTTCTGCAGGGAGATAGGGGTGGGGAAGCCTGGAACTTGAAACTAGGACAGGAGTTAGGAGGAAGCAACAGTCCTCAAACAGGCAATTGTCTCCAACCGGGAGGAAAATGTCTGGCTAATTGAAGGTAGTTTTGTTTGGTTCCTCTCAGCCCAATTTTCTTAAAGATTAATGTGATATGGCCTTAAATAATACTGCTTAATTTATAGCACTTGTTACTTCTTATTCTCTAATGCACTTATACAGTCTCCTGTTAGGTTTATGCCGTTCAATAGTTGGTGGGAAGGTAAGAAGGTGAGACAGCAAGGGGTAGAGAAGACTAAGAATAAGGTAGGGGGAGAGTTGAAGGACAGAAGGAAGACACACTAACTACAATTAACAATGATGAGTTATCCAGGACACATCACAGTAAAAATCTCAGATGTTCAACAAAAAGACAGAATCTTAAAAGCTATCAGAGGAAGGAAAAAAAATCACATATAAATGTAAACCAATTGGGGGATTACAGCAGACTTCTCAACACAAACTTTGAAGATCAGAAGAGCTTGAAGTATTTCAATCCCTAAAATAAAAAACAAAAAAAAAAACTCTAACCTTAACTAATATATCCTGCAAAACTATCTTTGAAAATTGACAGAGAAATAAGAACATTCATTTACCTTAACAGATAAGTGAATGCCAAATTAATATTCCAAAAAATACTCAAGAATATGCAGGACAGAGAAAACAAGGCTAACAAAGCCAAAAAAATCAGACAGAATGAATACATCGAGCAAGGCAAGTAGTTAAAAAAGGAAACTGAAAGAGTAATTGACAACAAAAGAATGAAATGACACAAATAAATCAACACTTTTCAGTAATAACTTTCAATGTAAATGGCTGAACTCCCTAATAAAGAAGACACAGACTGGCAGACTAGGGGAAAAAAAAAGAAAATTCCAACAGTCTGTTTTGTTCAAGAAACTCATCTAATCCAAAAAGAAATCCATAGACTGAAAATCAAAGCTGGAAAACAATATTCCATGCCTGAGGACCCCAAAAGCAAGCAGGGGTAGCCTTTTTATTTTCACTTAAAGTAAACATCAAGCTAAAACTGATCAGAAAAGGCAAAGAAGGTCACTACACATTAGTAAAGGGGACAATTCCACAGTAAGGGATAGCATTTGTAAATATATATATGCACTGAATATTGGCGCACCCAATTTCATAAAGCAAACACTGCTGGACATAAAAGATCAAATGAACTCCAACACAACCATAGTGGTTGAATTCAGTATCCCAGTTTGCAAATAGACAGATCAACTAAACAAAAAATCAACCAAGAGCTATTAGAACTGAACCACTTCTTCAAACAAATGGACTTAATGGATAGCTACAGAATATTCTACCCTGGTACCACAGAATACTCATTCTTCTCAGCAGTCCATGGAAACTTCTCCAAAATAGACGACATACTAGTCCACAAAAACTTCTTTAAAAAGATACAAAAATCAAAATCACCCCATGTATGCTATCAAGTCTCTGTGCATTGAAACTGGAAATCAATCATAAAAGAAATCACAGAAAATTTATAAACACCTGGAAACTTAATAACACATTACTGAACACTCAATTGGTCATAGAAGCAATAAAGAGAGAATTTAAACAATTTCTGGAATTAAATGACAATGCCAGTATAACTCACCAGAACCTGTGGGACACAATAAAAGCAGTCCTAAAAGGGACATTTATTACAGTCAATGCTCACATTAGAAAAACAAAGCGAGCTCAAACAACCTAATGATGAAACTCAAGATACTCAAAACACACACACACAAAAAAAAAAATTTTTAAGGAGGAAAATTGTAAAGATCAGAGCTAAAATTTTTAAAACTGAGACTAAAAAAAAGACTAAGAATTAATAAACTTAAGAGCTGGTTCTTTGAAAGAATAAATAAAATAGATAAACTCTTAGAAAAACGTAGCCCCTAAAAGGGGAGAAAAGACTCATATCAATGCAATTAGAAATAAAATGATGAAATCACAATACACACCACTGAAATACAAAAGATTGTTAGTAACTACTATGAAAATTGTATGCCAACACATGGAAAGTCTTGAAGAAATAGAGAGATTTCTAGATACCTATGAATCGCCAAACTTGAACGAAGAAGACATGGAAATGCTGAACAAGGCAATAAGCAACAAGGAAATTGAGGCTGTAACTAAAAACAAACAAACAAACGAAAAAGGTTAGCAACTAAGAAAAGCCCGGGACCTGATGATTTCACTGTTGACTTCTACAAGGCTTTCTGGGATGTTATAACACCAACACTCCTCAGATTTTTTAGCACAGTTGAAAGGGAAAGAGTACTTCCAAATTTATTCCTACAAGCCAGTATCACTCAGACTCCAAAACCAGATAAGAACCCAACTAAAAAAAAAAAAAAAAAAAACTCCAGGATGATACCCTTAACTAACATAGGTGCAGAAATCATCAATAAGATATTGGCAAATAAAATGCAACACATCATCAAAAAGATCACACATTATAACCAAGAAGGTGTTATCTCAGAGCAGCAAGGGAAGTTCAACATACACAAATCAATAACTGTAATACACCATATAAACAGAAGCAAGGACAACAATCACATCATCCTATCAATAGATGTAGAAAAATTTCCACAAAATTCAACACAAATTCATGATAAAATCCCTGAAGAAAATAGATGTAGAGGGACCCTACATCAACCTGATAAAAGCTATTAATGACAAACCAATGAACAACAGCATACTAAATGGGGGAGGAACGGGAGGCTTTCCCTCTAAAACCAGGAACAAGATAAGGATGTACGCTATCATCACTCTTGTTCAGTACAGTACTCAAAATATTAGTCAGAGCCCCAGGCATGAGAAAAAAATAAAAGGGAAAGTATTACAAAGGAAGAAGTCAAATTATTGCTAACTGCAGCTGACATTTTCTGTCCATGAATCCCACTAGGCACACACAGAGAGGAGTGGGGAGAATTCTGAGAAAGCTTCCCAGATGCGCAGATTCAGTGAGAAAAATATCAACCACTGCTGAAACTCTGCCCAGACCTATGTCCATCATCTTCCCTAAGGAACAAGACTGCCATTTTGTATAGAGAAGGATAACTAACCATACATGTTACTTTAAGTCAGTCAAACCTCTACCCTGGGAAAGGGGCAGGGATGTGCGTCCAGCACAGGAACAAGCATCTGGAGACAGAGAAAATGCACCTGCCCAGTCCTGAAGCTTTCTGAGAATCTAAGAACTTCCCCCTCCCCTTAGCTCAGCACCAGGATAGCACCTCAAGAAAAGTGAACAGAGTACAGCTAGCAGGGTACAACAGAGGGTCCCTCCAGACATGGTCAAAGGAAAGAATAAATTGAGAAAAGTCCTCTTCCAAGTTCGCCTCCAACCTTAACACAAGACATCACCAGGGGAGTTTGCTAAGGTTATACTCAGTGTAACCATAGCAACAACAAACCACAACACAAATCAACTCTTAACTAGATTAACAGGCCCCCTCCACCCTGCTCCTTTTAAATTCTAAAGTCTATTCTCCTTCCAACTATTTACTTGTATTGAAAATAGCATGCTAATCCAATCTCTAAATATAAAAAAGAAATCTCACTATTGTCCTACATAAATCTAGTTTTCAACAACAACAACAAAAAAAAAACCCCACACACAAAAAGACAAAAGAAAAAAAATACTGTAAAGGTCAAAGTCATTATCAGAATGAGATTTGGATATGACAAACTTGCTGAAACCATTGTGTAGGGAGTTTAAAACAACTCTGACCAGTATATTGAAGATCCTAGCAAAAGAAGCAGACAACAGGCTAAATCAGATGCGTTATTTCAGCAGAGAGGTGAAATCCATCAAAAAGAATCAGACAGAAATGCTAGAAATGAAAAACACTGTAAATAGGGATGAAGAATGACTTGTATAGGCTTCTCAATCAACTTACTATAGCCAACAGTGAGTCAATTCTAATGGAAATGTGGAGTTTAGTTAATGTGTCAATACTGGGTCATCAGTTATAACTAATTCAAAACTTAATAATAGAGAAAGGAGTGAAGGTAACAAGGGAGTGTATAGGAACTCAGTCATTTTTGTTTATTTTTTTGTAAATCTAAATCTGAAACAGTAAATTCACCAATTTGTTTTAAAGTTCAGATTAAGATAACTCTTCCTTCCTCTTTTCTGATGCATTAACCCCACCACCATACACACACACACACACACACACACACACACACACACACACACATACACACACGCAGAAAAAAAACCACAAAGCACTGTGTAATCATTGTCTTCTGCTGAAGTTTGGCTCTGGGATCCTACCCAAAGACCCTTGTGTCCTCAGGTTAGCATTACTGAAAGGTGGTGGAGCCTAGTGATGTATGTTCAAAGGGACTCTTGGGATGTCAGAGTCTTTACTACTTGCCATGGACTGAATGGGTTACTCAGTGAGGTGTTTTCAGCACGATGGGCCACCACAGGCCAAAACAGTGAGACCAATGATCAAGGACTAAATCTTCGGAAGTATTAGCCAAAATAAACCTTTCCTCTTCATCAATGCATTATCTAAGCTATTTGTGACAAGGATGGAAAGCTGACTAAGCAGCTTCTAACACTGCCCCATATTGCTGGGCTTGGATCTTCCTGATTCTGAAGACTGCAAGATCAAATCAGCACACTCTTCATATTTTCAGGAGCTTCACAATGTATCAGGAAGCACACAGCTAAGTAAGAGATGTAAGGTAAAGTAGTACAAGAGAGAAACCATAAAGAACAAAATGTTTTGAGTAAACTGGAGGATGATTTTGACATGAAATTATTACCCAGTAGCTCCATTTCCATACCTAAAAAGTAAAAAGAAAATTTAAAAATATGTAGTTATCCCTTTTCCAAGGAATAAAATTGTGGCCAATTTACCTTTACAGAAGAAGAAAAATTATCTTGCATATTGAAAGAATAAACAGCCCACAAGCACCTGACTATTCTGAGTCTTGAGGGCAAACATCTTTTGAAAAAAATTTCCTCCAAGGAAAAAGAAAAATTATCAGAGAAAAAAATTATGATTGATTTTCTGAATACATATCAAGTGTAGGTTATTTATTAGAATTATAGCCAAGATTTAGTTCTTCAGGCATAATTCTAGTTCTTTAGATATGACTCAAAATTTGAAATGTTTTGAGGTCAATGAATAGTGGACTATGTGATAGAGAAAACCAAATATACATGATTTAAAAATATCAACTCAAGAAATACTCCAAGACCAAAAGACATACAAACAAGTGATAATGGAAAAAAAAAAAAAAGGGAAATGAGATAGATGGAGCCATGATCCTTAAAACATAAATTCCAGAAGAGAACAAAGCAGAGGAAGTGCATAAAATTAAAAAATAATGTAAAAATACTTGCTTATTAGAAGAAATTTTTAGATTGTAGGCTTCCACTGAGATCTATGAAAAGTCAAAGACAGTATGATATATACATATACACAAGTATTTTTAATTTTAAAGAAGTAAATGTTTATAAGCAGTTAAATATATGGGTACAAAGAAAAAGAGAAGGAAAAGAAAGAAAGTAATAACTAGCAAAAAATAAATAAATAAATTTGTTTGATACCAAAACAGTAAGTCATCTTCCATTCAGGTTCTCAAACTGATTTACATAGGTTAGATTCAGCCAGAAAATATATTTTGTGCAAAATTTCTACATTCTTTCAAAAACTGAAAGTTGTGATAAGAAGTCTACATGTTCTCTAATGACACAGGTGAAACAGGACCTGAAAGTTGAAAAGGAACTTTCCAGAATTAGTGGCACTTAAGCCTCTTCACAATTTGTCACTCTCAATCATATTTTGAAGGATCAGCAGATAATACAAACACCTACAGATGAAATTGTGAAAATAGTTTACAAAACCTTTATTTTGGAGCTATGAAACTCATTTGAATCCAAACCCTAGTCTGAGCCTATGAGTTAAGTGACCTAAGGTAATTTACTTTTTGCTTGAGGATGTGGGCTTCATCTCTCACAACATGTTCCCAATAATGAGTTTGGTAGCCCACGTCATGACTCCAAGAAACACTGCTACTGAAATGCATGAACACCATAAACTAGTGACATATCCCAAAAGGCAACAACAGATTAGGGAATATTTTCAGATAAAATTTAAATTAAACTCTCCTTGAGTGTTAGGATTTCAACATACGAATTTTAGGTGGACACAAACATCTGAACCATATCAGAATTAATTATAGAATCAAGACACTGAAAATAGTCCGAAGATAGTCTACTAAATACTGATACTGATATAAGAACTATGAAACTACCCTAAGTATTCATTAACTTTACCAATCAGTGCTAATAATTATACAGATTATATATGTAAAATTAATCTTGGCCCTGCAGAGTTTACAAAAATAAATGTACAGTATTACCATTGTTTTATAAGGGCTTACAATTTGTCAAAAAGTAGGAGATGCACCGATAAACTGTACTGAATACATAGATGAAAAGATCGAACAATAAATGTTGTAGATATTTAGAAGAAGACTTTTTCCTGGCTTGAAGCAGCTCAGAAAGAGGTAGGACTTATTTCTGGACGATGGATAAGAGACAGCAAAGACTGAGAGTTGACTATAATCTTTCTTCTTCCTATGAGAAAAAGATGGTGGCCATTTCTCAATCTCTCTTGGAGCCATGTGGTCATTTGACTGAGTCCAGCCAGTGAGATGTAGTAGGTTGAAGTGAGATGCTCTCCTCCTTGCCTAACTGACCCATAGAAGTTCTTACAAATCACTCCATGTCTTTGTTCTTCCTTCAGTGGAAGTCCAACGTCAGTAAAGAATTATGTACTCTCTAGGATTTAAGCCCTTAAATGGAACCACAGTGGCTGCAAAACCCTGTGGTAGGATATTCAGCCTTCCCAGTCCAACACACGCTTACTGAGTTGAGAAACAAGCTTATTTTGTTAAGTCCCTGAGATTTTAGGGTGTGTGTGTGTGTGTGTGTTGTGTGTGTGTGTGTGTGTGTGCCTACCTTGAAAAACATAATACCGTTCAGCTGCAAAGGACAAAAAGGAAAACAGAGGAATAATTGGACCTAGAATGGCCCAAACCTGTCCATCAGAGACATTAATCTTGAATATGAATATCTGTGGGGGTTTGGTAAAACACAGATCCAACCCACCAGGTCTGGGAGGGACTGGGGCCCTGCAGTAACAAGTTCCTGGGAGACGCTGAGGCTGTAGTTCCACAGACCATACTTGTGTAGCAAAGATCTTGAGCAAGTGAATATTACAACAGACCCTAATGAAGAGATGGGCAGAAAAATGCCCAAAATGTTTTCCAAATTCTGGACTCTTTTGAATCTCTGGATTCTATAATTAATTCTGATATAGTCCAAATGTTTGTGTCCCCCCCCCCAAAATTCGTATGTTGAAACTCTAACACTCGAGGAGAGTTTAATCTCTATTTGATCACAGCACTTCTAACAGACATGTGAGATAGTTCCCTATACAGCAAGCAACCCTCCCACGGGTGCCAGCTGGTGTTCTCTGATTCATTTCTGACACCCGCTGCCTGGAGATAGCATCAGACGCCATAGGCTGACGGCCCAGCCCCCGAGATTGCCCCTACTTCAGATGCCAACTGCAAACACACACTGTGACCCGTGCTTCTGACCAACAAGCTATCAATTGGAGTCCCATGACTCACTCCTTGAGTTCAATTAATTTGCTAAAGTGCCTTGCAGAGCTTGGAAACATTTATATTTGCTGGTGTGGCGTAAAGGATATCAGAGAGGATGCAGATGGACATTCAGGTGGAAGACATACATCAGGTGAGGTGAGCGAAAAGGGGTGCAGGGCTTCCATGTTTGCTCCCGGAATTCCACCTGCCAGGAACCTCTATGTGTTCAGCTATCTAGACATCCTCCAAATCCCTTTGGGTGGTTATAGAGGTTTTATCACATAGACATGACCAACTACATCACTGTCCATGGAAGATCAACTCACACTTCAGTCCCTCTCTCCTCCTTAGAGTTGGGAGAAAGAGTGAGCAAGGGCTGAAAGCCTCAACCTCTAACATGTCCTTGGTCTTTCAAGTACGCAGCTGTCTGAAGCTACTAGGACGCTCCCTTCTGCCCCCACCAACCATCTTATTAGAAGGCAAGCGTCACTCTTAGTGTCACTGGGGAGATCCCGAGGATTTTAGGAGCTGCATGCCTGGAATCAAGGACGAAGACCAAATATATATTTCACCAAATAACAGATACCTTTCTTGACAATCCATTTTAGGGCATGTGTGGCTATGTGCTTCATTTTGGAACTGAGTTCCACATATTTTAGTTCTATTAATAATAGTGCAAATGTCAGAGAAGGTTTGTTGAATGATGTTATGTGCTCAGTGATCAAATGCACTTGGGCACAGAAAATCTCCTAAAAGCTCATAGCATGATACAAATAAGTGCCGCACTCCTTGTTTCTACAGAACAAAATACTTAAGAGCCTCATTTTCAGCACCTAAACCAAGTAAGTGCTTGAATTTAGGTGCATAAAGTAAACGAGCAGAAGTTCTGAAAATTAGTTCATCTTTAAGAGAAGAAGGAAAGTTCAACTCGGCTTTGAAGTGTTTTCCATTATAAAGCTACTTTAACAAAAGACAGTGCGAGAACCCACACATGACTATTAACGTTCATAGCAACAAGGAAATTAAGTTGCTTTTTACACTTAACTTTCTATTATTGCTTTTCCATTTCTACTTAATCATTACAATGTTTCCAAAATGAGTGGGGGGGGGGAGTAAAAATAAAAAGAGCCAGAGAAAGAAAATCTCCACACAAGTCATTTCTAGGAAACTGGGTATAGCAGTTTTAAATTTGCATTGTAATTACTTATAAAAGGAAATTTAATTCATTTGCCTCTCATAACTCATTTTTCAGATGTAATTAAAATGACCCCAGGAAGGAGGTTAAAATAGCAGAGTCAATTTGTAAAAAGCAAATTCTAGACTTTTCAGTCTCAAGTTATTACAAGTTCTGGTTTATAAGAATCAGAAAGAATGTCACTGTCATTTTCTTCTAAATATGCATGGTTTAAGTACGCCTGTTTCCTCTGAAGTAATCTGGTCAAAAGGCCTATCACACATGTGAACATGAGCTCTTGTCCATCAAAGTAGGTAGAGTCTTGTGTTTTTTGTTTGTTTGTTTGAGAGCAGGAGAAATACTGAGACTGTAACATTACTGCACAACTATATGTTCGTATCTCACATGGAATAACTAAATTCTACAGACATTTATTTTCTGGCTTCCTGGGAAATTATGAAGCTGCTTTTGAAATTTAATCTGTGGTCATTTCCACAGTACTGATTTTCACAGATCATTTTCAAGAGTACCAGTCAGGCAAAGACTGCATGAATACTGAAATTCTGCAACCTGGTGGAGGGTGTGGAACCTGTATGCTGTAGGTAGATATGATCAGGAGGAAGTACAGACACATGAAATTAATGGGGTGATGAAACTGGGATTTCTTTTAGGTCACTTGTAGGTCTTTTAGGTGACAGATAGTACAAGTAGCTTCAAAAATTCCTAAAAATGATGCGACTTAATTTCCAAGGTAACAAGAGAGCCAGAAAAATGGTAGGTTCTCTGTTGCTCTATGTGAATAGCTCAGAAGCATCCCCGAGACTGGGACCACTAAGAACACAGTGTTTACTCATGATTTTTTAAATGCTTCTGCAATTTAGCTGTAGCTTTTGAGCATACCTGGTATGACTTTTATCACCTTAATCTTTCAAAGAAAGGGTGAGATCTCAAAGAGAAAACAGAGTTAGACACTACTCACTAGATTTAGCCACAATAATAGAGAACTCTGAGCTCTCTTGAGATTTGACATCCAATGCACCAATCCAAGGACAGGAGATGTTACTAATCCACTACAACATGCTGGAAGGTACACTATCCTCAGTTGCAGCCTGTGCTTGATCCCTAAGATATCCTCTAACCCAATATATATCAAAAAGACAAAAGGTTGTAACCACCGCACCATTTTCTTAGCCAATCACACCTTACCTGGAAAAGTTTTTCTTATTTTAACCATGACCTAAAATATTTAACTGTTCCCTTGCTGTTTTTAGAAAAATAGCTGTTTCTTCAAGAAAATTACTTATAGCATATAAGACTCTCCTACCCTATCTCCTACCCTGCCCAGCATGCTATATTCCAGCCCTACTAAGACACTTCAATTTTCCTAAACATGCTCTATTCTTCCATATCACCTATTATGCCCCCTTTCTAACATGTCTTTAGCTCTTTAGAATAAGCATATTTTCTCATTCATCAGCCAATGAACATATTCTGTAAACATCGCTTGAGCATCTAATTCTTAATAAATTACTCATAAGTGAGAATTCAAAGTACTTAAAATTCAAGACCCAATAAGATCCTCTATTAGCAAATATATACTGTGGTGCTATATTCCGGGCAGTCTCTGCCCCAGAGCACTTACAGCTGCCAGTGCCCTCAGCTAAAGACTGTCAGAAACATACACATAATTAAAAGTTGGGTTTATCAACTTCCTGCAATAAGAGAGAATGAATACTTGGGGAATCATTAAGCATTGCAGTTAAAGTATGCTGGGAAGGACTTGTTATTGGATTTGGGCTCATGCAAGGCTTTTGGGGCAGTTCAAAGGAATGGGGACTTGCTCCACATTGGTCATTGTCAGAAATCAGAGAGGACTGTTCTACAAATATGTCAATATAGTAGGCCGCTTATCCATGGGGAGTGCATTCCAAGACCCCAAGTAGATGCTGGAAGCCTCAAATAGCAGAGAACTTACGAATACAATGTTTGTTTTTTTCCTACACATACCTTCTTATGATAAAGTTTAATTCAGAAGTTAGAGAAAGTAAGAGATTTACAATAATAACTAACAATAAAATACAATAATTATACTGTCATAAAAATTACAAGAATGACCCCCCACAAGTACCACTTCCTCTTGTGATGATGTGAAATGATGCAATGTCTACATAATGAGATGCAGTGAGAGGAACACGGGCTGTGACCATGACAGCTGATATGGTAATCGAAACAGCAATTAAGTGACTAATGGACAGGTGGTATATGCGATGCGGATACTTTGTACATAAGGGGAATCATATCCCACACAGAACAGCATAAGATTTCATCATGCTACTTACAATGGCACAGTATTTAAAACTCATACATTCTTTATGTCTGGAATTTTCCACTTGACATTTTTAGACCATGGTTGACTATGAGTAACTGAAACTATGGAAATAGAAACTTCCCCTGAAGAGAGATTACTCTGATTCTTACCTATAAAACAAGAACAGCAAAACAAAGCTAAAGATATATTTAATTTTTTAAAAAAGGCTTCAGTAGCTATTAATATTAGTTAACATAGGTGAATGAGTGGTCATTTTTGTAGCGTGGACAGTCTACTTATTTTGCCTATCACATGATTAGTGTAGTGCTATAGTTTTGTTCTGGAGTCTCCCTCACAAGCCCAATGTGTTAAACACTTATTTGCCGGCCTGTGGCATGGATGGGAAGTGGTAGAACCTGTAAGAGGCATTGGGGATGTGCCTTGAGATCCCAGCCATTCTAGTCTGTCCCTCTCTCTAATTTCTGGCCCCCATCATGAGCTGAACAGCCCATATGTGCCATGTGTTCCTGCCACAATGTGCTATGCCACTACAGGCCCAAAGTAACAGGGCCAAGCAAAAAGTATGAATCAGGAGCAAAAAGTAGAGCAGAAAGATCAGAAAAACTTACTATTTGGGCAGAAAAGAAGTGGATGGAAATTTCCTGCATTGAAGGGTGCATTAAAGATATTAACATCATTGGAAAGAAGTCAAATACTGTGCACCAAGACAATAAGAAAGATACTTTGAGGGCATCTCAGAAATAGGCCAAACCCTACCCTTCCTACACTCACAAGTGTAAAAGTGTAAACTCCTTTCATAAATTTTGTTTTAGAAGACAGCACCAGGCACCTGCTTACGGCCACCTAGGGAATTGTTTCCCCTGGAGTTATCTCTTTGTGTTCAGCCAGCAGCAGACTATAGTCATGGTTTGACCAGGCCATGGTCCAGCCCACAGTGGCAGCAGAACTTAGCGCCATCTGTGCAGTGATGGTTTTGGAGATATGCAGACTGTAAGAATTAGGAGGTCATGGAAAATGGGATGGATAGTCAGGAAAAGAGAAGACTTTGAAAGGCCAGCATGGTAGGCAGAATAATGCTTCCTCCCAAAATTTCCATGTTCTAATCTCCAAAACCTGTGACCATTTTAGGTTACATAGCTAAGAGGAATTGGGGTTGCAGATAGAATTAAGTTTGCTAATCAGTCGAGTTTAAGGTAGGGAGACTACACTAGATTGTCCAAGTCAAGTCATCATAATTACAAAGGTCCTTCAGTATGGAAGAGAAAGGCAGGCCAGAGCAAAAGAAAAAGATGTCATGATACATGCTGGGATAGAAGGATCCCTCATTGTTGGATTTGAAAACGGAGAAATGGCACCATGAGCCAAAGAAAGTGAGTGGCCTCTAGAAGATAAAAGAGGCCAAAAGAATAGATTTTCTCCTAGAACATTCAAAAAGAATACAACCTTGTTGTGCACAAAAGGGATTTTAGCCTAACGAGACTCATAGTGGTCTTCTGGTCTGTAGAACCAAAAGAGAGTAAGTCAATATTCTAGCAGAAATGGAAAGCTAATGGAAGTAGGATGATAGCTGCAAATATTTGGGACAGTGGATATTATACAACTTTTATAGGTGTGAGTTTAAGGCTCTGGGTCTGATGGAGGAAACTTTACAAGTTTACAAAGTCATTGTTCTCCCTGAGAATGTGTTCATTTGGAATACCTGGAAGTGCTTTTTCACGGTGCTTTTTCACACTTCAATTTAAAACTCAGAATGTATGTTCATTGGCGATGTGGCAAATATGGGGAGGATAAAGCCCTTCTCTAAGCTACACCTTAATGTCTCCAATCATTTCATCACTTTCCTAAGTAGACGGAGGATTAGATAGAATATGTGTTACTCTAAGAGTTCATACACGAGTGGTACTTTGTAGTTTACAAAATATCCTCCCACCTGTGTAACTCTGAAAGAACTAGGACAGAAAGATGAAAATCATAAGATTGTGGATTAAAAGATGACATAAATATATAGATATATAACCAAATGAGGGAACTAGTTTGGAGGGGACAAGTTACATAATCAAAGTTACACATCAGCTAGACTGATATCTAGCTGAGGCAGGAGAAGGAGGGCAAAATGTAATAAATTGAAAAAAAAATCTCTAGGGGTTATTCCAATTTGATACTATAAGACCAGAGGTTTTGTTTAATGTATAAAAAAAAGTTTTGATTTGCAGAGCTCCACCTGTAATATCCCATGAAGAGAAATAAAATATTTTTGCATTCCTAAAATGCAAAGAGAGTACTTTTATAGGATTTCAAGAAGGGTGCCAGTTAGTTAAGTAAAATGAAACGTGCTTGTAGCATTTTAATGTTTCCCCAAAGTGGTGTTTATCTTTAACTTCCACATCTAATGTAAACAGCAGAAGTCAAATGGTAATAAAGTTCCCTTTAACTGAAAGTGCCAACAAACACTTCTCTGCTCTACAGTTTATTCACTGGAGCCCAGCTTATTCTCCTTTTAAATTTAGTATCCTAGTTACTCTTCAGTCTTACTGCAAATTATAAAATGTATAAAATGCAATTTATAGTATCTATAAATATAAAACAGCATGTGGTCAACCCTGAAGGAATTTGGAAGGCAACACAGTAAATGGAAAATGCCAGTCTTTAAATTTAGACAATTTGACTTTGAATACTAGCTTCTTAGTGGCTGGAACAATTGGCAAATCACATCACCTTCCTTAATCTCAGTTTTCTCATCTGGAAAATGGATATAAAATATGTCACACCTTTCTCCCTTCAGAATATGAGCTTCACAGGGCAGAATGTGATGAAAGTGCGTGCAAATAGGCCTCTAGGACACCACTCGTTAGAGACACTGCCCCATGTGCAGAATGTTTCTGTGTAATATTTCTCAGGACAACATGACGGGAGCTACCAGTATTCAATGTTGACACAGCCATAAGCACCATGTATTCCCAGTGCTGGTGGTCTGCAAATGTGATTCCAATGCTGCATTTTTGGGGAGAGAAGGAGACTGTCATACCTACTTCATCAACTAAGAACTTGCCCATCAGATATTAAATATCATAAATAAAAAGGTATGCACAGAAATGTGAAGAAACATTTCTCTATCGAATTCTTAATGAATTTAATCTCTTATGCCTCTTGCAGCTTATGAGACTTCACAGTAAATGAAAAGAAATAAGAGTCTTCTAAAGAATATAAAAGCCAAATGAGGGCTAGAAGCAGGCAGTTGTCATATGGTCGCCCATCAAAGGAAAAACAACAATCCCTCCGAGATGGGGGTTTAGCTCAGTGGTAGAGTGCTTGTCTAGCAAGCACAAGGCCCTGAGCTTGATCCCCAACACCCCCCTCCAAATTGATCACTTCTGCCTGCATGATTAAGTGAAAATTAGGAATTCCCTTTAAAGTTTTTATCATTCAGTAAAGATGGGTATATGGTCTTTGTAAAATAACACGTTTAAACCTTCAAGTTAAGGATAAATCCTTCGAGAGCTGTCCTCAACCCTGGCCCTCTCCCATCCTCTCCTACCCCAGCCTCACCTAGAAACAACCACTGTGGGACACGACGTACATCATGTTAAACCCTTTTGCTGTATATTTGTGCATATATACGTGTATATATGTAACTATTCACTGAAATCACGCTGGTGTTGCTTTGTGAAGTTTTGTTTAAAAAAAAACCCATAAATGACATCAGAGTGAAGACATTATTCTAAAATGTGATTATATAGTCTCTAAATTCAGACTTCTGGGTTGAAATACCTCAGCTTACTTCTGTAGGTATGTAACCTCAGGAAAGGTTTTCTCATTCTGTGTCCTGATCTCTAAAAGGTGGACAGTAATACAACACGAGGTAGCAATGACGATTAAATAAGTTCATTTGTGCAAAGAAGTAGCTCAGTGCCTAGAAGATCATTTGTATGCCATGAATGTTGGCAGCTTGCTCCCCCTCACCTTTGGCCATGTGGGCAACTCATATGTGCACTTCCTAAAGGTCTGAAATGTCTGTGGTTCTAGGATATCTGTCGTCTATAACGAATACGTTGCACAAACTTCTAAAGCACATTTATTTTTTCAGAAAATAGGGGTTTTTTTCTCATTAAAATGATGGGATTCCACCTAGGTTGTTGCACAATATAGCACAGTATCTGGCACACACTAAATATTCAGTAAACATTAGTTTAAAAAAAATGACATCAGTGAATACACGTAAAATTTCTTAAACTAAATTTGTGTGGGAACCCATGATCATAAAACCCAAACATAAAGCAAAATAATAATAATAACAACCTTGAATGACAAGATGGAGTCAGCAATGGGGAGGCCTAGACCACAGACAGTCCATGTGGAGCATGACAAAACGTGACCATTCTTAGGAGAAAACCACCTTCCATTTTGCCATAACCAACCGGAGACCAGAGACAGCCAAAGGCACTGACAGGCAGCAAGTGACCAGAATAGCAGGCCTGGGGTCAGAGTGCAGGCAGAGACCCTGCTGCACACACAGCGTAGGGTTCAGAGTCTATTCTAAGGGCAAGTGATTTTCACTGTACAGTTTTCAACAAGGGAACTGCATGATCTTCTCTATGTTTTTAAAAATAAAAAGTGGGTTACATGGCATGATGGTGGGCGGAGCTGGGAAAGCAGGTGGGAGGTCTTAACAGTGCTCTGGATGAAAGAAGTTGCTGCTTCATCTCAGGAGAGAGCTGAAGCTGGGAAAGGGGGGCATATTTCAAGTATATTTTAAAGTTAGAGTCAGCTTGCTCATAGATTGGGCATAATCAATAAAATGAATAGAATGGATGAAAAAACTAGGGGGAAGGAGGAAGGATGGAAGAGCCGTGTAACATATGGAGAAGAAGGAAGGAAGAGCTGGATTTAAAAAAACAGGACATCTCAGCACTGACTCTCCTAACATATCCCTGTTGAAAGAGCGGGAAGAAGAGGCAGCACCAAGGGGTAGGGAGAATATTAGCGGATGTCCTGTCTAGGAAGTTTTGGATATAAAGGGTGGAGAAGTATGAAACTATGAGTTGGAAGTTCCTGTGCATTCTAAAAAGAATTCTGAGAATGACCACAGATGTGGTGAGCTGGAAGTCACTGGTGGCAGATAACTGGTCTTACACAACAGAAGTTTTATTGGAGTGAAGAGAAGAGAAAGAAAGATAAGAATGAGAGATAGAAATTATGAGACACTTGGAAGGTGTTTTGCTGTAAAGGAGTAAACAAATAGATTGATTCCCCTGTGGAGTCATGACTTTTTTTAAGATGCAAAATTCTAGAATGTGTTTGTATGGGGATGACGATGGTCCTATAGAGAAAGAGAAAAGTAGAGGATGTGGGAGAGAGCAGGGAAGAAGATGAACCAAAGCCCTGATGAAATAAGATAGGCAGGATCTTGAGCACAGGCGACAGTGTTCACCCAGACAGCAGCAGTGACACACCACGGTAGCAAAAAGAATTCATCTTGGCATTAAAGAGATAGGTCAATAGGCTTAGTGGTGGGAAGATGATGGTGGACTTCCCTCACCATTTTTATTTTCAAGCATTTGCATCCCGATCAGCCAACTGTATCTAAGTTGCACCAGAGGAGGCATATCTCATCTGTACACTTCTCCTTTAGCCAACATGTTTTCAGCCAGAACCAACAAAATCCTTCATATGCAGCAAGTATAGACCTGATTGCTGACTCTCGCATGCATCTTTGAAGATCTCAGACACTTCATGCCCCAGATTCCTAGGGAAATGGTTTTAGTGTCCTATTTTCTGTAATTCCCATCCAACACATGTGCTGTTTCCTCCTTCTAGAATATTCTTCCCCACCTAGGTTAGGTGTATAACACAGCACAACCTCAACCTTAGGAACAGCTTTGCTATAGCCCTAAATTGAGTACTGGGGACATGCTCAGGGACAATTGGATGTCCTATATTTTACGTCCCTTTGTGTGCCTAGATTCCATAGCCTGCCTTGGAGTAAGACCTCAAAGAGTGCTCCAGCCCCTGAAAGGCTTCTTCGGTCCCAGGTCCATCAAGCCATGTAGTCAAGAGGCTCCATCCCAGGTTTGGTAGACCACTGGAGAGCACATTTGTACATAAGTAAGGTTTGGTCTTCCAAACACCTCAATATTTACCTAAAGATGAACAACTGGGATTCTCTTATACCTACTCTATTAAATTGCAAACTCTATCTGATAAGTGCTCTGTAGAGAACACACACAATTTAGCTACAAAGCGGAGGTTATAAGATGGAGGCATGCTGACTGAACTACTAAGTCTCAGTGCCAGAGAATAAGATAGGAAATTTCATATATCATCTATCCCGGGAGACAGTCTCACAGTGCAGCACTGTCTTGATGTCCACAGGATAGTAGAAAGGCTTAGTTGTTTTTTAAAAAGTCAAAAAGAAAACCTTTTGGTACTTTTTCTGTACATCTGAGATGTATTAAAACGCCATTTCAAGTTCACAAAAGCTTATTTTAATGACATATATGGTAACTAACAAGCATTTTATTTTATATGTTCACAAGTGTGTAGTGCCAGTAGTTGTGTGTGTGTGTGTGTGTTTTAATTTCTATTTTGCTTTTGGTAAATATTTATACTTTAAAATACAACCCAAAGGGGTTGGGAGATTTACCTCAGTGGTTAGAGTGCTTGCGAGTAAGCACAAGGCCCTGAGTTCAATCCCCAGCACCACAAAAACTAAATAAATAAATTAATTAAATTAAATACAACCCAAAGACAAAAAGTGGTAGAAAGATCCATGAAACGGCTATACCATTGGCTCTCATTGATTTGAGAACATAGTTGGGAAAGATTTTAATTTTCCCCAGTCATTTCATAAATAGAACTCAGTCTACTAATCTCCATTCCTCAGATCATCTCCTATGCCCAATAATCCTTCTACAAACTTATTTTTAAGTAAAATAATAAAGGTCAAGAAAATCCAAGGAAAACAAATGAGATAGGTACATAAATATTTGAATGCAGGGCCATAAATTCCCACAATCTAACTGCAGATCTGACACCCAGGCCACCAGCAGCTGGAACACCCTTTTTTAGAATAATGTTTATAAATGACTTTTTCTAATTTTGTCACGCATTCGCCGCAATCTGTTAGCTTTTAGCCAGGTTAGATGTCCTCACAGCTGGAAAGGACCTTTGAATCACCAGAGAACCTAAAACAGGAACAAGCCAGAACAAAATCCTGCATGCTCCTTTCCCCCTGCTGCTCTCGAACATATTGCCGATAGAAGAGCCATGTGGAGGAGAAGCTGCTGAGGCCCAAGGCTGTCTTCAGCAGCTCCATGGAGCATCTTGCAGGGAACATTTCAGCCACAGCACTCCCTGGCCAGCTCTGCCATCCGTTCCCCGCCGATCATCCCCAAGAGCTTCTCAACAGCCGGTGAAAGAATTTTCAGGATTAAATAAGGCAGCTGGGTCATCAATAGAATACTTCTGCTTTAAAAGCAGAACAACAGAAGCAACAAACTTTCTTTTGCCCCCCACCAACAAATTCCTCCTCTCCTGGTTTATCGTTTTTTAAATTTCATCCTGTCTTTGTGATTGAACATTTTCCTTCAGTGACAGTCCCCTTGAAATCTCCTCCTGGAAACACACAGCACACGCATGTGGGAATGTTCCAGGAGAGCTGGAACGGCCTCGAGTCTCTCACTCCCGGCAGCCAAACCTCCTATCGTGCAGATGAAAAGGGACCAATCTTGGCTGCTGTGATACTCGAGGAAGACATGAGTTGCGCATACAAAAAGCATTAGGAAGCAATTTAAAGATCTACTCACATCTTAAAGAGTAGAGAGTATGGTTTGCATTTCACGACACACAGAGATGTAGTTCTTAAATATCCTCTCTGCTCATCTGTTTCCCCCAAATCGTCCCAGCAGCTGTTCAACAATTTCTCACCCAGAAATTCACTTTTCCAGATCTGGTTTGTCTGTCATTCTTAATGTCAGTCCTGCAGCTTGACATGTCTACCCTGAGTCAGGGACAGGCAGTTGGCTGAGCATCAAAGAAGTTGCCCCATGGAAAAGCAGAGGGGGGCAGGAGGTTTGAATATTCATCCATTAGAAATGTCCTTGTCGCGAGCAGATAAGAGACACTCAACTCATTTGAACCTGCCCGAATTTCTTTTCATTTACTCTCTCTTTGCCTCTGGAAGTTTCCTAACAAAATCTTCTAGTGCGAGTCCTCGTTTCACTGAACAAGGACTTAAGACTGAAGGAGGCTGCTGTGCCCAGCCAAGGAGCCACTCATTTTTGGTGGAGCAGGGACTGGGGACTGGGCCTGTGTCCCCTGATCCTTCCTGCTCCAGTGGACTCTCCTGCCCTAAAGAAACAGATGGCAGCAAAGCAGGTTTGTGTCAGAATGGACAACTAGGATTTGTACACATTCTGCCATTTATCCAATAGCTTCTACAATTATATTACTAGATAGTGAAAGTCAAAATCAGCATGTGGTCCCTTGTTTACCATAAATTTTTCAGGACAAAATAAAGATCCATTTATTGTTCCTGTACTCCCATTGCTTTTAAAGGGGTCTCAGTGTTGGTTGCAAAAGACACAGTTTTCTATGTTTAAAATTTTGTAAACTGGAAAAGTCAATCAGCCAAAGTATATTTTCCTCAAGTATCCTGGTTCACAGAGGGTTTAAGGAGTGATGGTGTCATGCACAACAGAGGGTTGTTCTTCCTCTTCCACAGCCAGTGCCCAGTTTCACAAAGAAGCCACACTTGGCTGACCAGTACGGGGCCAGCGGTCCCTACCCTGAGGCATTAGGAGGACATGTCACTGGAGTCAGCTTTCAAGTGTCCAGCAGCAAGCAGTTTTCAAACCTTGGACAGAAGAGGCTGGACCTAACCCTAGTCTCTGCTCCCTCCTCGCTCTACATTGTCCAGAAAATCTGCACAAGCATCACCTTCAAGGGCAGACATCATCGGTCCTCGTCAGAGCAGCCTTAATCCTCCACCACCTCCAGTGCCCAAGTCAGTCCCACTTCAGAATCTATCTATTGCAGGAAGACGTGACCATTTTGAAATCAAAGCATGAACTTCAGCTGTTGTTTTCTAAAACAAGAAAACCACCAAACAAAAATAACTTCAAGAGAATTATTTTTGGAAGAAGAAAAGGATGGAACAGAGTTTGACAGGGTTGAGAAGTGTATGTGAATCGCACTGATCCTGGAGAGCAATTATTAGGTCATGGTGATATTCGAGGTTTCCCACAATGAGGCAGCCACTTTGGTTCCACTTCGGTTCCACTTCGCAGTGACATGGTACTGTCAAGCTCGCTGCCACTTGAATCTCAGGCCATACTGCCAGCACAGAGTAGGGCACCCAGACTGCAAATTAAACAGTTCAAGGTACAAGAGACTATTTGGTTAGTACCAGTGAAGTATGTCCCTCTATTTCAGTCAGCAGCAAGTGAGATTGGATCACATCTTGCCACTCAGACCATGAAAAGCTCTGTTTTCCCTCTTTGTGTGCTTTAGAGAGCTACAATGATAATACATGGGGCCGACAGTCACTGTGAGGATGTGGCCCCAAGTAAGTGCTATGAAAGTGTTAGCAATTATTGAGCAAAGCCCTCATTCCCAAATTGGTCAGGAACTTAAAATAAATTCCAGATAATAAGTACAGTTGTAGTGTCGGTCTCACTTTCTCTCTATTCCTTCCCTTCCATCTCTATCCCCCTCTCTCCTTCTCCTTTCCTGTCTCTTCTATGTTTATTCTTTATTTTAATGTGCATAGGTAAAATGACTTCCCACTTCTTCAGTGCTCTGAGTCCTTACATACTTCAATCTACCCATACAAATTGCCCTTTCTGTATCAACGCCCGGACCAGCACCCGGGTCTAAGGCCCTGAAGGTGTCATGGCACCTACCACCCTTGCACATCACATGGGAGTCCAGTGCAATAGGGAGGTCAGTGCAAGGAAGCCAAGGTCTGAGAAATATGGCTTGAGTGATCAGCAGGATGCTACCAAATCAAAATCACAGACACTCTCCTTGTTTCTCAGCTTTCTCTGCCAACTACAGATGGGCCCGGCCTCAGCTGCCTATCAGAGGTCAGCGAGAGGCTTAAGGAATTGGATCTGATCAGGCCAGCTGACATTTGCCTTGGACAGGCAGTGAGGCTAAGAAGTTTCCCCCACTCTCCCAGGAGAGTGCAGCTGCTCGTGAGTGTCCACCACAGAAAGCATCAGGTTGTCCGGAGGCAGCTCCCATAGTCTGCCCTGGGCCACCAGCAGAATTTATGAACTCTTCTTCAACTTTTTCATCTAGAGGATACTAATCTGGCTCTACGTACAGAAGAGAACCAGTGATCACAAGAAAATCTGAGAATGAGATTTAGCAAGTCTCCTTGAGAACCAAGGCCGCCAGGCACATCCCTGAGAAACACAAGAAAGTAGGTTCATAAAGGCATTTGAACAAAACAAAAAGAAAGGACTTTGGGTGCATGCCAATGTTTATAGCAACACAATTTATAGTAACTAAATCCTAGAAGCAGCTGCTATACCCATCAACAGATGAACTCATATAGAAAATGTGGTATCTACACATAACGGAATACTACTCAACTATAAAGAAGGATAAATTCAAGACATTCGTAGGAAAATAGATGCATCTGGAAAACATAATGTTGAGTGAAATAAATCAGTCATACAAGCTTAAACACCATATGCTACTTCTCATTTGAGTAAAGGAAAGTAAAAGCAGAGAGAATAATAAAGGATGGAGAGAAGAAACAAGAGGATAGACCTCTTGCAAATGAGCAGGAGTCCAGGAGACCAAGGGTGAGGGGACAGGGAAAGGGGAAGGGATGGTAAGAAGAATAAGGAAGGCTATGCCAGGTACAAGAACCTAATAACCTCAGTGAATGTAAGCATTAGGCATCATAAGCATGAGCTAAGAATTGTAATAACAAGAAGAATGAAAATGGAGGTGGGGTTGGGCATTTAGCTCAAGTGGTAGAGCACTTGCCTAGAAAGTGCAAGGCCCTGAGTCCAATCCCCAGTCTCCCATCCACCGCTCTAAAAAAGAAAGAAAATGGGGAAAGGAGATTTAGAGGCAGAGGGAGGCGGCAGGTGGGAAGGAAAGGGGACTAAAAAAATGAAACAAGCTTTGTTGTGTACATGTACCCACTCCCCCAGATGAATGCAAATATGTGCTGCAAACATGGGCCAAGAAAGAAAAGAAAAATATCAATTAATAAAGATGTGGTGAGAAAAAGATTGTAAATACCAAGGTAAACAAAAAAGGCCATTGGGGCAAGATTGTAATGACTTGGAGACGTGTGCTCCATGGGGACACATGAGCGTTAGGAGAGCAGCCCTGAAGTCAGTCAGTCCTGAGTTTTGGTTCTGGGCTTTTCCATTTGCTGGCCGGTGCAGACTCGGGGAATTCTTTCTGTTACACAGAATGGGAGAATTATGGTGACTGCTTCACTGAGATAATTCAGGATGTAGAACAAAACCCTCCGCAGGAAAGCGCCTATTCAGGGTGCCTGGCAGAGTCCTTGTCCTGCCTACATCTCCTGTTACTGTCCTTTTAATCTAGGACTACTATGTGCCAGCCAGTTTCTGTTACTGTAACAAAATACCTGAGAAAAACAGCCTACAGGAGGAAAGGTTTAATTTGGCCTGCAGTTTCTGGGATTTCAGTCCGCGGTTGACCGGGTTGCTTTGGACGTGTGGTGAGGCAGATTGTCGTGACAGTGGAGAGCAGTGGAGAAGGCCACTCACCTCGCAGTAGCCAGGAATCAAAACAAGAGAAGGGGCTGGGGCTCCAACCCCCTAAAGACCTCGTGCACTTACTTCAGGCCTCAGCTCGTAACGTTAGGCCACCTCCCGGAAGCACAACAGACTGGAAACTGAGTTTTTAGCATGTGAGCTTTTGGGAGACATTTAAGATGCAAACCATAACTTACTGTTATGTAAGGAAAACACTGAGGTAGGCACACGGCACATACAAGAAGAGATATGATACAGCTTTCAAACTGAAGAGTAACATAAGCCAGAAAGATTCTTACTCTTTTTTTTCCTCTCTCCTCTCTTCTTCCTCTTCCTTTCTTGCCTCCCCTACATGTATATCCTGAAAAAATAAAGAAAAATCAAATAGCAAAATCAATAGAGGGGCAGGTAGAAGAACCTTCGAGGAAAAACAATGGCAGAAGCGCAAGTTTACAAATTTTTCTCCAAAAACCTGAATAAAAAGAATCATAAAACAGGGTAAGAATGTACTGAGCTCTTTCTGGCCATGTTCAGCCTCTGTCTCTATGCCCATCCTTTTTCATATCTGCAATATGCAGGCAAATGACAGAAGGAGAAGGGGAAAAAATGAATAAGGTTTCTCACCCTCTGCGCTTATTCCTTAAGAAAATACTCATGAAAAATGCCCATGAAAACAAAGAAGCAAACCAAGACAAATCTTTGTACATTTCGGGGATCAAAGAAAGACTTGGATACAACCGTCAACCCTCTAAATAAATAAAATGTTTTTAAATGGGAGAGGGGAGACATATGCAAAAATATGAAGACAACAGCAACAAATAAAGAAAGTACATAAATGACAATAAATAAGGCAATTTTGGAAGAGTTACCCCCAGGAAAGAAAAATATTTTGACAGCCATGCTTCATATTCTCAAGAAAATTAAAGCAACATATGCCTTGTAATTCAGATAAAAGGGAAAAAAAAACAGTTTTAAGTAGAAAAGGAGATGGAATTAAACAGAATTGCAACAGTAAAAATCTGATTGAACACTGCAGAAAAAAAATCTTTGGTACTGGCTTAAAAAATTCTTAGAACAAAAACAAAATAGAAAAATTCAAAGCACTCAGAAGATGTTCTAACCCAAGAACCCCTACTAAGGACCCAACATGAAGATACTTGGCCTTGTGGAGTAAAAGAACATCTTAGTCATTCTACACACAATATTTAAGGACATAATAAAAGAGAATATCCATGCTATGTTTGAATGTGTCCCCTCCAAAATTCAGATGCTAAAGTAGAATGAACAATGTGGGAGGATTAAGAGGCAAGACATTTAACAAGTTATTAGGACATGAAAGTTGCTCCCTCATGAAAGAGACGAACGCTCTTATTCAAAGTGGATTTGCACAGCACTCAAGACTCCCCCCCCCACCACCTTCCAGCATGAGTGGACACCACAATTCTCCCCTGCAGAGAGAGGGTGGAATAGCGTAGGAGACACTGAGAGTGCAGAGTAGCCCCCACCAGAAGGCCAAAGTTAGTGGCACCTCGATCTCAGACTTTCTATCACCCACCCCCAGAACAATGAGAAGTAAATTTCAGGAACTCTGCTGCACAAATGGAAGAAGATACTTTTGAACAGAAACAACACAGAGATTTAGATTTAAAAGGATCATTATGCACTGCTTATCACTTATAAAAATTGAGAAGTGCATCTTCATTTTGAATAAGTTATTGGATTTCAGAAGTGGTCCCATATTTCTTCAAATAAATGTGATAACAAAGAAATACTGGTGTAAGTCTACTAAATTCTTTAAAAAGTGCATAAAGCAAAAACTCTTTCCAACTTAACTTTTACTCTTTGTAGCTAAAACAGAAAAATTCTCAAATATGCAAGGACTCAAGAAGCATAATTCATATGTATCTTTCTTTAAAATATAACAAAGAAATAACCTTGCTAATAAAGAAGAAAATCAAAATAAATAAATAAATAACAAATGGAACAATTTATCTATGAAAGGAATGAAAAGAATTTGAACTGTTCTGGCAGAAAGTTTAATCTAAATAGCTATTTTCACTATGCTTATAAAACTGAATATAAATATTTTAATTCTTGACTAAGGAAACATTTTATTGTGGTTTTATGTTATAGTTTATTACAGTATTTTTGTCTTACTATAGTATTTGTTACAGTTTTATAGTTTTATTATAGCTCATTATAAATATTTATTATTTTAATTAAGTGAACGATAATACAAAGTCTTGAGTCTACAAATAAAAATCAGAAAGTGGAGAGGGATGGCAGATAATCTATGAATCATCGAAAGTGAAATAATTGCCTTGTTTTTCATAGGGGGACACAATAGTCAATAATTTCAAAAACTGATAAATACCGCTTAATTGTTTTAGCTAAATATTCAAACCCATTACAAGAAGAACATGAAAAATTACGTGTTTCAAGTTACTGAAAGGGAAAAGTTACTGAAAAATAAAATTCAGCCAAGTGTGAAATGTAACCATTCGGGAAGCAAATACACAGTATAATCTTGGAATTTTCCTGGTTAAAGATGGCTGGGGATAGAGGAGAGGGCAGGGACGCAAGGCCTGTGCTGACGTGATTGGTAGACTTAAAACTGTGGTTTAAATAACAACTCGAGAAACAATGATATGTATTTATCACTAAAAAGTAAATATTTTTGAAATATTAATATGAGAAAGATTAACAGGAATTAAATTTGGTACACAAGATTAAAGGCAGGCACACAGAGAGACCAGGAGACTGGCTTTTGTTGTGGTGGTTTTGTTTTAAATATGCTTTTTAACACTATTTGTTTTTGTGAATGTATTAGAGTTGTTCTGTCACCTTAAAGAGGGAACTGAATATATGCAGGTCAATTCAAAATTAAAAGAAGAAAGTATTGTAATTACATCTAACCAAATTGAATGCAATATAAAAAGCATTCACTGAGACAAAAGAAATCATACTTTTCAAAAAGGAGAAAAGGAATAAAAGAATTCCCAGCTTTTTACTGGCTGACTAAGAAAGCAAGGAGCTTGAGACCTGTGGCTATTGGAACACACAGCAGAGGCCCTACGATCACAAGGAGTGGCCCGGGGGCACACGTGCAAAACTGGACCAGGAAATAAAGTACGGGTCTAGAAACTAGTCCAAACACCAGTGAAAACTTACTATAGGGTGAAGGTGACATTTTAAATCATTGGTACTATGATGGTTTCTAAAATGATGGATCTGGGATGACTGTGTATCACTTAGATCCCTGCCTCCTGCCAGTCATAAGAACAAACTCCAAATGGATCAGGAGTCTAAATGGAAAGAAGGAGGAGAGAGAGAAGGGAAGGAGGAGGAGAAAGAAGTGGCTATATATATCTGAGAGAAATGTGAGTAAATTCTCCTTTAACATCAAGGTAGAAGAAGCATTTTAATTCTGAATTGGTGTCCAAACACAATAAAAGAAATAATTGATAAATGTAATTTTTGCATATAGAAAAACATAAAAAAAAAGTCAAAGGACAAATGATTCCCTAAAGAAAATATTTGAAAAAGACACCATAGACAAAATCTGGTATCTCTAATTTTTATAAATTCTTAAAAGTTGAAAAACTAAAGATAAGATAGATAAGAGAAATATCAAAAGACAATTCACAAAAATGATGTAAAGATTGACCTTATATACATAAGAAGTTAATGTTCACTTTCAGTTACAGAAAGGCAAATTTTAATAAGCACTGAGACATCATTTTTAAGCTGTTAAGTTGACAAAAGTTGAAATTTGTGAGAACACACTGCCGGCAAAGTCAGGAAATAGATATGTTCATTCACATTGCTGGTGACAACAGCAAAACCTCTGGGCACACGCTGGCACTGCCTTGCAAAACTACATATAATTTACATTTTGGCTCAGCTATTCTATACTTCTGGGAATGTATCCTGAAAACGGGCCTCCAACAATACAAACACACATATATAGAGTGATTTATTGCAGAAAAGAGTTATTTCTAATTTACAAAATACTGGAAACAAATAAACATACATGGGAGTGTGGTCAAATTACGATGATTTCACATAACAAAGTGTTATACAACTATAAAAAAGAATGGTACAGAGCAATATGAACTGATATAAAATGACATTCAAGATACCTTATCAAATGGAAAGTGCAAAAAGTTTTATTTATAGTATACTGTCTAGTAAGAAATTACATAAGAACTATTTTAAAACTTGATTTGTCCACCATCTCTTAAGAACAATACATAAGAAAGACACACCAGAAACGAGGGAGCTTAGTAACCACAGAGGGCGAGTGGGAACAATGCAGGAAAATGGGGAAATGGGAACACATTTGGGAGAAGAGGAAGCAGCAAAATCTCTCCGAGTTTACCCTCTGCTGACCCTGACCAGGATTATGCTTCACACACACAATACATAAGCAATTCAGCCCAACTAAGATGTGACCCTAAATGTATCTTGAATAACAGAATCTCACTGAAAGAGGTGGGGAAGCAAAAAACTAACCTAAATAACTATGAAAAACAGTACCTGACTGTACCTGCTAAGGTGAAAGGTGTTCAGAACTGCCCGTACAAACTGTACTTTTGTTGGTACCTTTTTCACATGGGAAGGAGCTCATAATTCTAAAACTTCATAATGTCGTTTTAGAATTTTCTACTGGGATTAGCAAATGATTAAGTGTATTGTGTATTTTTTACCACTGGAGAACAAAGTTATAAATTTAAAAAAAGGGAGACAAGGTTAGACTAAAGCCTGTGGAGAAGGTGAAAATCAAAGTTAGTATTATGAACTCATAGTTTGATACACACACATCGAAAAAAAAAATCAGATGTGCATTTGCCTTATGCCTTACTGTCTGCTGAGAGTTCTAGAGACAATAGAGGGCTGGAAACTATGCCACTCCATGGCCACGAGTGCAAGCAAGATTCATATTTTACTTCTGGATACCATTTGCAAATAAAAGGAATCAGTGCTCCTTGGGAAAGTGGTTGACACCGGTGTTGAGGCAAGGAAATGAAAAGATAACCATGAAACTTCTCCTGGTGCCAGGAACTAAGCAAATGCCCAAATAATGAGGGGGAGAACATGTTGCAAGGACTCGAGAGCCAGCTGGAACTAACCCCTTAAGGCCCAAATCTGGAAACTTCTGAACATCAAAATACATTATAGCCTCCAAAATAAAAATAATTACTTGTGAGTTCACATGTCTATTAATTAGATGAATATGTAAATAAATGAGGAATGTCCAACAGCTTTTCCCTACAATAGAATTCCAATTACTAGACCTAGAAGGGATGATAGAAATGAGAAATCTCCATCAAGCAAACATAGTAATAATGTTGTAGGCAAGGACCAAAAAAGGATGTTAAAAGTTAGTGGTTGAAAGTACGATGAAAAATAAGACATCTACATCATCCACAGATATCTTTCCATGAAGTATTTGTGATTGAGAAAGGGAAAAACCATAACTTAATAGTGGAGAAACATGGCGGAGACCTTGATCATAGTTAGATCATAAAATACAAAGACTGAGAAATAGTCATACATGACAGAAAAGACACAATAAGAAATGCAACCTGAAGACCTAGAGCAGATCTCAGAAGAGAAAAAGCGTTTTACTTGTTGAAATACAAGTAAAGTCTGTAGATTAGTTGACAGTGCTGTAACGTTGTATTTGTTAATGTTAATGACTGTAGAGTGTCTACACAGCCTGTCAACGTTAGAGAAAGAAGGTAAAGGATGCATGAGAATTCTTTACTGTTTTTATAACTCTTCTATAATTCTAAATTTATTTCCAAAAAACCAACTTCAAATAAAATATTAAAAATTTTGTTATGAACAAAAGCAAAAAACAGATTTATTTAGTGTTTAAATTTCATAATAAAGAATAATCTTTTACTATTACATGCAATGAAAATTAAATGTGAAAATGATGAGTTTCGGGGCAGGAAAGACAGAATCGCACACACACGTGCATTTACACACCTGTATGTACGCACACACCTGCACACACGTTTCTGCCAAGAAATGGAAAGAAATATAAAAGAACATATAGTCTGTTTACAAGACAAACCTGAGCAAAAAATAGTATAAAAGTTATTTTCAGGCTACGGCAAAGTAGAAATAAAATTATTGAAATATGAAAATGGTTGACTTTACCTTGATTAAGAAATTAATTGCTTTATGAATTATTTTATGCTATCAAGAAGCAGTTTTTGATTTACCGTTGACATCCATGAACATTTGATCTTTCTATAATTCTTGCGGTACTCTTGGCTCTTTATGAAAACTATGACAGCAAACATCTTCCACAGATTATTCAGCACCCCCACAAGCATCTGTGAGCTAAAGGAAGAGAAACTGTCCTTCCTATAAAACTTGAATCATACAAAACTTCAAATAAAATATTAAAACCAAGTAAGTCAAGGTACCCACAACATAAGGTAAGTGGGTAAGTGGGTCCCAAACATATTAGGTATAATACAGTCTGCATTCATTATTTCCTGGAAACAACTACCATGATAAAAAAATATTTCCATTGAATTTGTTAATGCCATTGGGATTGACTTGGTTGAGTGAATTCCAAAGTATTTCCTTTAAGTAATTCAAAAATATCAAAGGCAGAAAAATAAAAGAAATTTTATAGTGTCTGCTACTTAGATTTGACATTGCATTAAATTTCCTTATCATTTGTCTATCCATTCACTTCCATCCATTCATAATCCATTTCAGTTTTGGGGGCATTTCAAAGTGGCAACATTCACACACTTTCACTGAGCCATTTCAGCAGGCATCTCATTAACCTGTGAATTCTATCATTACCACTTTCTGGGTCTACTGACTCCAGTGTTCTGAGGAGCGATTATATTCTATCTTGACCTCTGCTCCTGACCTTGAGTGTAAAGTCTGCTTGATCTGCAGATGTGGGCGTCTTGGGAATCCTGAGTTTAGGAAGCTCTGAATTGGTCCCCATCTGCCACATCAGCCAGGCTCTTGGCTTTGAGTCCTTGCTATTACTATGATGTGTGAATCCATCATACCTACTCTCAGGTAGATGGAGAGCAAAGGACTGGTTACTTTTGCCTAGGCCTGGACAGTGCCAGTATGCAGGAAGTACCACCTATAAATTCAGCATTGACAGTACATATCAGTCAGGTAAGAACATTTACTCCATCTGGGTCGATTTGAATGTTCAAATGTTCAAATGTACATGACTTCCTAAGGAGCATTTCATAGCTCACATATTTTCAAAGAGTCTCTAAAGCTTTTGAGGCCAGCTGTTCTCATGCTTCCCTCCTTCCAGACCCTGCATGAGTCATCTCAGCCTGCACTGTCTTTGTCTGCCACATCCCACCATTGACTTATATTTAGCTTACTTCCAACAAAACCCCAATTTATTTTCCCCACATTACGCTTTTACTGTAGATCATTTTTGTTTATTTGTCTATCTTGGTGATTAGTGAGAAACTTTGTCCATTAAGCTGAGTGGGATGCATCATTAACCAGAAAAAAAGGAGAAACAGGTAGTGAAAAGTCGATAGTTGGTGATATTTATGATATCCCCAGAGCTTGAGCAAAAGAAAGATAGTTCTGACTTTTGACTCTAGCCTTACTCCTCTGACTCATTATTTGTAAGTCTCTGGCGAGTTACATCTCTAGCTACCTCCCCCAAAAGTCACAGGTGCAGGAAGCACCTCGCATTCATCCAGCCTCTGTTGCCACAGTTGTTGTGAGGCTGGATTCTCCTACAGCACCCAGCACTGGACTCTGCCCAGAACAGGGGTTCGGAGGGGACTTGCTTGCTGGAACACTCAGTCAAGGTCTGGTGTGAATTTACCTCGAGTGCAATGACATTAACCCTTTGGGAATCAACATTTGGGAAATAGGCCCTAAAACTTCTAACACGCATACTTGCCCAGTTAAAGTACCCACTTGGCCTTAAAGCTAGGGTAATCATATCTTCTAATTTTGCTGCTTCAAACCATACTCTCTTACTTTCGGAGGGAAAATCACATGTAAGCAAGGCATTCTTTGAGGTTTTAATTCCTTTTCATCTCAGCACTACCACTATCTCTGCCATCTTTAGCAAGCCAGGTGTTCTCAGGTGCAAGGGAGATGTGGGCAGCATTGTCTGCAGCTGCAGCCCTGCAGGGGGAAAGACTGTGAACCCACTGCTGGGCCTGAAGAAAGTAGTACTATAATTAATTATGAAATCTGTCTTGCACTAGGTTAGTTTAAGGAAATCCTTACCCAAAACCCTCTGAAAAAGGTCCAGTCACATAAAATAATAATTATTATTTTATACTGTCGCTGGCTGTTGAGTGACTACTGAATGCCAGTATCTTTGTGCCTAGTGCTCACAAAAATTCTGTAAATTTTATACTATTCTGTCCCTATTTTACTGATGAGCATACTGAGGCTTAGAGCAGCTTTACAACTAACAGTGCCCTGAATGGCAACCCAGCTGAGTCCAGTCCTGGGAGCAGCCTCTTAATTGGAACCCTTTTCTTAGCCAGAAAAAGGCCCCTTCTGTTGGGTGTTGGGTGGGTGGAGGAGCTAACCTTGATGGGTCACCCCCCCCACACCCGGGAGCTGCCCATCAGTTCTTAGCTCTCTGCTGCCCTCTGGTGACCGCTGGCCACATTTGTTCTTGAACTGGAGAATGATCTATGTCCAGGGCAGTTGGCAGCATGCAAACAGTTATTATTTAAATAAACATATACCCAAATAAGAGGCAAAAAACATTTATTCTAGCTCCCAAGCCGCAACTAGGTATTTTGGGTCATTTTATTGTTTTGGGTTAAGCAGTTTTTTGGGGACCTGTGTACTTCTTCCTCATTTATTTGATTTAATATGATACATTCACATAAAAAACTTCTTAGTCCATCATCTTGACTTTCCACTTCCAATTAGCCCAGACTTCAAATACCGCATCGGTCTGTCTCTTCTTGCTATGTCTCCCTTTGCCCATTCACATGCTGATCTGCACACCTGCAATTCCTTACATTGCTTTGCAGCAGGGGTGTTAAACCAGATCTAATAACACATCATCTGCCTGTTCTTTGGGTTTGATTTAAACCCAAAGGAACACAACAGTGGTCCATGATAATTATTATCTTTTATCTCTTCTAAAATGTCCAAAGGTTCTGCAACATTAAAGGAAATTAAAGGCAGTAAAGAGAATAGCAGAGTGACCTATAGAAACTGACAAGAGGTGTTACGCTGATAGATGTGTACTGAAAAAACATGAGTCACTTTAAACCTTAGTCAAGGTAGATGGTAAGAAAAGGTGTCATCTGTGATTTGTTTCTTCATGGCTTTTAAAACTAATGAGTAATAGGCTCCCTGGTGGTAAACATGAATCTGTTATTATAATCATTAAATGAATGTATTTCAGCTTTTACAAAGTTGTTTGGATACCCGTTATAATCTTGTTGGAAGTCCTTCTGTTCACCTCCAAACTCCTCAGGCATGGTTTTGATTTCTCATGTTGTTTACTAATACTTCACACTGAAGTGCTTCTGTTAACGATGTTGCCTCGATGTAGAATAAGACAAAAGCAACAACAAAAAAAATGGAGCTCCTCAACTTTTCTGTGGAGAGAGAAGAAGAAGAAGAATACAGAGAAGGGGTTGGAGTTCTCAGATTTCCAAGGGAGGAATGAGAGGATCATTCCATTTGCTTTTTAATAGCCAAGGAAATTGAAGAAAAAAATCACTTTAAAAACATGGCATGACCTTCAGTAAGTGAGCAAACATACCCATCCAGGAAGTCTGACACACAGGAGACAGGCATACTTTTTTTAATAGTTCTAGAATGAACAAATCCCAAATTGCCCAGGAAATATCACCAAGAATCAACAACTGGGATCTAATTGTATTGAAAAGCTTTTGCACAGCAAAAGAAACCACCAACAGAATGAAGAGACAACCCACGGAGTGGAAAAAATTTTTTGCCAGCTATTCCTCCAACAAAGGACTAACATCTTGAATATATAAAGAGCTAAAAAAAAAAAATTAGACCCTCCCAAATTTAAAGACCCAATCCAAAAGTGGGCAACTGAAATGAATAGACACTTCTCAGATGAAGAAGTAGAAATAGCAAATAAACATATGAAAAAATGCTCAACATCACTGGTCATTCAAGAGTTGCAAATTCAAACAACCCTGAGATTCCATCTCACTCCAGAAAGAATGGCTATTATCAACAAATCAGCCAATAACAAATTCTGGAGGGGCTGTGGAGAAAAAGGAACACTTCTTCAAGATTAGTGGGAGTGTAGACTGGTGTAACCACTATGGAAATCAGTGTGGAGGCTCCTCAGGGAACTAGGACTAGAGGTTCCATTTGACCCAGCTACTCCTCTTCTTGGTATCTTTCCAAAAGAATTAAAAGCATCATACTGCAGCAATATATGCACACCCATGTTTATAGCACCACAGTTTGTAATAGCTAAATCTTGGAAACAGCCCAAATGCCCATCAACCGAGGAATGGATGAAGAAAATGTGGTGTTTTTATACAATGGAGTACTACTCTGACATAAAGAATGATAAGCTTGAGATATTTCGAGATAAATGGATGCATCTTGAGACCACACTCTTAAGTGAAATAAATCGGACACACACATTTAAACACCACATTGTTTCTCTGATGTGAGAAACTGAAAGTGTAAATAAAGACTACAATGTATTACATTGGGAAAGGGAAGAAAGTGTTCAGATGGGAAAGGGAACAAGGGAGGGGGAAAGGAACAGAGGGACAAGAGAAATAAGAAATAGAAGGAAAAAATGGAAGCAAAGTTTTTGTAAATAGGGAGGGAGGAAGGGCTGAGGGGAGGGGAATGGGAAAAAAAGAAACAAGAGACATCATGTACAGGTACAAATCCCCTATGATGAATGTTATCACTATGTACATCTAAAATGTACCATTAAAAGAAAATTTAAAAAAAAGAAAAAAATAGTTCTAGAATGTTCCCAGGTCAAAACAAAATCCACCCCTTGATGTAGGCTGGTTCCCGAAAGTCTAAGATAATGTGAATAAAGCATCCTCCAAACTCATGACCCATTACAATGAACATTTTTCAAGCTCTCTATTAGTGATATTTAAAATTTCAAATGAAATTAAGTAACTTGCCTAAAATCATTGGCCAGCTCCCTCTTTGTAATAAAGAAGTCAAAGTTGGTACCATGGACTCTCACTCTCTGGGGTCGGTCCTCTTAGATTCCAGTCTCTGAAGCAGAGTTCCACCCGCTGAAGATCTCAGAACCTGCCTTTGGGGGTGCTGGGGGAAGGCCAGCAGAAGACAAGACTGGGCAAAGAGAAGCTGGACAATGATGCAGCTGTGACAAAGCTTCCGTCACCTCCATGTGGTGCTCCAGGGCTGAGATGGCCCTTCAGTGTTGTCTCACATCGAGGCAAGGAGGCTGGGCCTTTGCATCCAGACATCAAAAGTCACTGGGGAAGAGGACGGTAACCTCAGTCACAGCACCCCAATCCTGAGAGACACATAACTGTGAGCTGCCAGCAGTGGTTGAGGACCCGGGCCGTGTACCAGAGCACCCGCTAGGCTCACCAGTCTGGTGAGTATTCAGCCCCTGAAACAGAAGGCGAGCAGGAACCAGGCAGGAGTCCTTAACTGGTGGCCTATGGTGGTCGCATTGCCATTCTGTCCTTTGCAGTATCAAGACATGATGGTAAGCTCCCTAAGCAAAATCATGCTGCCCTCCAGGACAAGTTGGCAAACCCCGTCCTCGTCCTCTAAGCATTCGTGAAGCCCCAGCTCTTCTTGATGGATTTCCCTGGCCTCTCAATAAATTTCAGAGAATGCCTGTTGATCTCATGCCCCAGAGAAGGTTTTCTCGAGGAACTCGTACCTTTGCAAACACAGAAAGCCTTTTTTCTTCTGTGGCCACTCTTCTCCGTAATTCTTCCCTTGGATTCAACATTCTAGCACTCTGAGTTATTGCAGTTGGAATGCAGATTCGCCCACTATGTAGTGTGAAGAACTGTTCTAAAGGATGCATGGCCAAAACGGGCAACTCTGAAGACCAGTCCTGCTCGTGGGCATGGCCCCAAAGCCCCATGGATGCTGCCCCGGCCCCAGATCTCCTGTCCTAGGCTAGAACGCTTGTCATCTGCCATTGAAACACGCAGCTCTTGAAGCCCTGTTTTACTATTAATGGGTTTGCGCAGATTTGCTTGTTATTCTTTAACCCGCCTTATCTCTCCAGCTGCTTCATAGGAGGCAGCTCATAGACACACAGCTCAGCTTTCATTTTCCGCCTCATCTCTTAACCCTTCTGAATTCTATTGTGCTTATCACTTCATCAGAAACCCTCTCTCGGATTGGCTGACAGAAATTGTGTTTGTGATTCTTCCAAGCAGCTTCTCTTCACGTATGAATAATAGACCAACAGGCAAACCTGGCAGTTTGTGTATGTGTGTGCGAGGAGGAGAAATCTGTGAGCCAGTTAATAGGAGTTTAATAAACTGGGCCTTGCTTTGTGTTTTGTGCATCTGCGGAGATTTTTCTCTATCGCTGTGCTCTCCGCTAAACTTTCTATTCAGAAAAGCAGAGAAGCAGCGTCCCCTGCCCTTTGGCGGCTGGGAGCAGGGAAGGACTGGCCACATCTCCTCAGGTGCTGCGCTGAATCTCTCTCTTAAAGCCTGGGAGTCACATTCTTTAAGATCATCAGTGGCAAGAGACAACGTCATCTTCTCCCTTTGCAGATTACTTGACCCCACTTTGGTTTTGGTCAGAGCACCCGTGGAAGGAGTCAGAACAATCTGCTTCTTGGTTCAAATTCAGCCTTTGCCTAGAAAGACAGAAAATCATTGCAGCTGAAAAAAGTTCAGTTATTTATAGAAAACGATTGGAACCCCTCTACTCTGGTGCTCTGATCGGCTGTCCACAGTCCCCAAATCATCCTCACAATTTACACTTGTGTTGGCAGAGAGTATTAAACCGTCAGAACAAGCCTTTCACCCTGTCACCACGCAGGTGAACACAAAAGTCTGGAGTTGGGCAAGACTGTGGCAAAGACCGTGAGGATTGGAGAGGGCAAGCAGGAAGCATTCGATGGTGAGGTTCCTTCCTTAATCTTCTCCCTAAAATAGTGCTAAATGTGCAGGTGCCACACAGAGGCTATTCTGGCACTTTTAAAGCAAGCAATGGATTCTAGCAAGTGAACCTGTTCTGCCCTTAGCACAGATATATGTCAATTTTTCCCAAGTATTCTTCTTAGAAGTGCTGGTCTTCACAACATCACACACATACCTTGTCATTTCCACTTCCCACGAACAGCATCCTTAGCAATTCAAATTCTGTGACTGCCCACGTTAGCCCTCAGCTCCTCTGGGGAGCCCTCCCTCTCTGCCAAGCCTACTGAGATCTTTCTTTTCTCTCATTTCCCATCAGTGTTTAGCACAGAATGTGAGTCAGGTGTACCTACAATGTGCAGGTTTTCTCCCAGCATCCATTAATAAATATCTAGATCTCCCATGTCATGGTCATAACCTATTATCTCCTTCTGCCTCTGCTGCTTTTGCATTCTCTACAGTTCTCTCTCCGCTCTCATTCTCTCCACGCCATTGCATCTGCCGACCCACGGACTCTGTTTCCTCCCGTTCCTCTACGTACCTTGCGTTTTACCATACAATTCTGTCAATTGGCTCCTTATGATGTTTTATGAACTCTTGCAACAAGAACCAATGTGTTAGGTTCTACGGGTCATGGAGCCAATGAAGAGTGCACACTGGACACGGCTCTCAGACCACAATGGGCCCAGAGCATTTGTCCTCATTCTGATTAACCAAGGCCAGCATGCCAGAGTCATGTGCTGCCAGAAAGGGAGGCCTCTACGGAAGGAGCCATCAGAAGTTACATTGGTCAGATTTCCTGTGGCTGAGACAAAATATTCAACACCCACGACTTAGAGGAGAAGAGGTTTATTTTGGTCCACAGTTTCAGTAGGTTCAATCCATGGTAGGCTGGCTCCAAAGTGAAAATGGTGTGGTGCGAAAGCCTGGGAGAAAAAGCTGCTCATGTCCTGGTGAATGGAAGCAGAGAGAGATGGGAACAGCTGGGGTAAGAACGCAACCTTCCAGGTCACATCCCCAGAGACCTGCCTCCTCCGGCCAGGCCCACTTCCTTGGGCACATTTAGCTAATCCACTGATGAGTATGGCACCCTGTGGTCTAATCAGCTTCTAAACACATGAAATTGGTGGGAGGGGATAGTTTAGAAACAAGCCATAACAGAAGAGGAGAGGGGTGCTAAAATGCAGAACTTCTGGAGACTATATCCTCAGAGCTGTGCCCATAATTCCTGCCCCTTCTGCATCCCCTCAATGTAGCCAACCCACCATATGGAAATTCTTACTTAAAACATACCTTTATTTTAACTTTACCTAAAACTCACTTTGCAGAAGACAACTCAAGACCTACTTCTGAGTCACCAGCAAAGTTAAATGTCTGCCAATTTTTATAAGAATGTTACGTATGTGCACATTTTTCTGTTCTGTCACTTCCCCCATTTATTTCTGAAACTAAAGACTTTGCTTCATTAAAAATTTAACTTGGATTGAATGTCTTTAAGATAAGTTTCTTGGTTAAATATTTTTGGCCAGTCATATAAACTGAAAGTTTGGTGAAGGTAAAATATTTTCTGAGACTTGCATAACTTCTGGAGTGCACAGTAAAACGACTGCCACATGAAAGAAGCCAAATGATTTTCGATGTGAATTGAATTCTATAACAGCTTTATGGAATCTTGCTTATGAAAGAACCATAGAAGCTAGAGGGCTCAATATTTAATTTAATATTATACCTGAAAAATGGTCACTCAGGCCATAAAGGGACATTGCCAGTGATGGGAAGATCAACTTTCAGTGGAAAGGCCTTTTGTGAATTGAGCCAAAATCCATCTTCCTTCAATGCCCAGTCATTTGTTCTAAATCTAAATAAGTCTCAACAAAGAGAAAACCCAATTTTAGTTCCCACGTAAAAGTCTGTTAAATATTTGAAAACAGCAACTGAGCATTACCAAAGGACTTTTCCAGTCTAAATAGATAGAATTGGCTGGTTCTGAGATTACTTTTTCTTTGGTTTGGTTTTAATACAATATGCTACTATCAATTAAAGTTGCAGTATCAGTGGCAAACCCTCAATTATTCCATGCATCCCTCATTTGCCAAGTTTTTACATTTTTATCATACATATCATTTTGGATGTGGCTTTCAATGCTCTTTCTAAAACTAAACATAATCTTTCCTGGAATTAAATACCCACATTCAGTAAGACTATGTACAAATCTGGGACTTATTGATTCAAACAAAGTACTTAATGAATTAAGTTCACACTTTGGGCTTACTACAACACTTCAATATAGCTCGCCTTTCCTCCAGTTACCTTACATGGCTAGTCAAGTTATATTTGCCAAGTTTCCCACTATATTCCCAGTTTCTAGCACATTCATATTTCTGACAAAAACCAGCCTGATAACTGGTGCTTAAAAGATATTATGCAAAATATCCCAAATGAATGACTCACAGCCAATTCTGACCTCTTAGCTCTTTGTCACGGTATATTCTTATAATGCTAAACTATTTCATGCTATGATTTAACTGCTTTCTAAACACATTAAACTCCACACTATTAAGATTGCTTCATGATTGAAGTTTATAAAATAATTTGACTCATTCATCAGTATCCTACATTTCAACTCTTCTTTCTAACGTTGTATTAGTTACATATTTGGTAATTACCTCTAGTATATTTTATATGAAGCCACTCAACTGTAATATTAAACAGGACAGAGGCCACAAAGGAGATCTCTGGCATCTCACTTGAAGCTACTTCCCAAGCTACCATAATCCAATCATCAAACTCTGCAAGTAAAGATACTGAAGTAACAAATTCATCAGAGTTACTATTTAGCCTGGTTTCTCTCTTTTTTCTACAAAAAACATGGAGTAATTAATGAAATGCTTTTCTTAGATCATGGAATATTACTCAGGTTTCCCCAGAAAAACAGAACAGATAGATAGACAGACAGACAGATAGGTGACTCATCATGGGAATTTGTTCATGTGATGTGCAGGCTGAGAAGTACCATGATCTGCCACCTGCAAGCTGGAGAATCAAGAAAGTCGGTCCTATAATTCAGTCTAAATTCAAAACCTTAAGAATGAGAAAAAAGGGGAGTGAACCAACTGTTACATGACCAAGACTCCAAAGAACAAAGAACCAAGAGTTCTGATGTACAAACACAGACAAAGATCGATATCCCAGCTCAAGCACAGAGTAAATTTGCCCTTTCTGAACCTTTTTGTTCTACTTGGGCCTGCAGTAGATTGTCTGAGGCCCACCCACCTAGGTGAGGGTGGTCTTTATTCAGCCTACTAATTCAAATGCAAATTTCTTCTGAAACTACCCTCACCAACACCAGAAGAATAATGTTTTACAGCTATCTGGGCATCCCTTAACCCGGTCAAATTAACACATACCATTGACCCTCACAGATATATTGTTGCGTTCTCTCTCTCTCTCTTTCTCTGAAGTTCCTTTAAAGTAAGCATTTCTTTGTGATGACAAAGACTGTCTTATTAGAAGGTCTTTCGCATTTCTCCAACCCAAGATAAATCATGTTCATACAGATCCTCCTGTTTTACAGGGCATGTTTACAGGTGCCACATTTACTCTTTATTGAATATCTGCCAAGCAGAAAAGATTCTGCCCAGTGAAGGATGTGCATCTTATGAAATGATCTTCATTAAAATGTCATTCATTCCAGAGCTGAGAAAATAAAGGCTCAGATGTGTTAAGTAATTTCCCTCAAGTTCTTTTGTAAAATAATACCTGTTGTCATGTGACTTGTGTTACCATGGTGCTGATCACAGTATTTCTGGAGTGCAGTGGAAAATTAAAATCCAAGGCCCCTTGTTCAAAAAGGCAGGAAAAATGAGTGCTCTTAAATGTACTAAAATATAAGACTTTCCTTTCTTCTACCATCTGTCCCTAGACCTCTCGTACTGTTTGGTATGTGCTATGTAAAGTTATTCTCAGTAAAGCAAATTCAAAATTTGTAATTGTTAGCATGGATTTGAGCATTTGTATATAATGCAATGTCGATTTTAAATGCAAATATAAGCATATTTAATTTGTATGTGAAATCACAGGAATTATAAAATCTATATTTTTATAATCTGTATGTATACATTCACATGAGCAGAATAATTGCACAAAATTTGACTATTTTTACTGGGTTTGACATGCAGCACCATCTACCTTTGGTTTGCTGATGAATAAGGAAGGATTGAAGAGAAAAGGAACTGAACCATCCCTTTCTTTCCTTTCTGTGTCGTTAATTTCATAGCATTGGGCTGACCGCTGTAAGAAAGAACACGAGTGAGACGTGGTCTGATACAGTCGCTTGGTCCTCAGTGTTCCTTAGAACGCCATTGCTTTTCTTCTGCCTTCGAAGTAAGTTCTGGTTCAGAGGAAGCACATGGCCACTCTGTCCCATCCACGATTCTACTTACCCATATAGTTAATTTGCACTGTCTTTGAGTCTTGCTGAGCTCTGTGTACCACAGGTCCACACTCATGGAGCACCAGAAACATTTCATACAAATGGGATGGCGAGGAACAGCAGACAGGCGTATTGTGTTTTGTGTGAATTTCCTCCACCCACATATATGTTCCATCATCCCTTGAGACTCCACCTGCAAAACGACAGTTCAAAGATAAAAATCATGAAGAATTTCAAGACTTCCATGGTTGAGCATTAAATCAAATGCAGGGCCCTTCCGATTTCCAAGCCCTAGACAACTGCACAGACCACACACTCATGAAGTTGACCCTACTGTCACCAGTGATCAGTGGACCCTGCCTCTCTCTGAGACTTTATCTCGTGTCCTCACTCCCTTGCTTGCTGCCCTCCAGACACCTTGGCAGTTTTCTTCTTTAAAAGAAAATTTAAGTAATTCCATGTCTCAGTTTCTTCACACTTGCTGATCACCCTGGAAAACATTCTCCGCACAGTGTGCACCCTCCACTCCTCACCACTGAGGCATTAGCTACAATTTCATCCTTTCAGGCTTTCCGCAAGTGCCCTGTCCAGTGCTCCTCTGTCACTTTATCAGAGTGTTCCATTTTAATTTTTTGTGCCACACGTAATCACCCGTATGCATCTTATTGCGAGATTTACTTGCTCAATGCCTGACTCTTCCACTAGAATGGAGGGTGCAGGAGAGCCATGACATCATCAGATTTGTTTACTTCTGGTCCAGTTCCTGAAACCTGGCCTGACACAGGGGAGGTGGTCAGTACATATTTATGAAATGCATGGCAAATGAATCATTTACTGCATTTATGGCAGACCTCATCTCATGGTTCCTTCTCAAGAATTATGAACTAAATTATAAATGTGCATATGATGATCAGTGTAGAACAAAGATTCGTGCAAAAGAACGAACTGTAACAGTCATGAGATAAATTACTTAAAAACAGACACTTGGAAATAGCTGCATATTATCCTCCACCCCCACTCATTCCCCTTTTCCTTTTCTTGCTGCAAAGTCATAATATTGAGCTGGAAAGAGCCCAGCCGTTGCCATGACAACTGACTTTGTGGACACAAACTTGCAGCCCAGATGAAACCACATGATGGAGAATGAATTGTTGGGCCAAGGCCTATCAGAAATAATTGCAAAGATGACAGAGGAAAGAATTAGCTGAGTAAATTGGTTTTGAACAACTGCATCTTCTTAGGCAGATAAGAAAATAGAAGATAAAGTTAAATCACACCTAAGAATATATATCTATGCTGGAAAGTCATTCAAAGTAAAGAATATTTTTCCCATTTTGTAAGGAAATAAAGTTGAGTATAAACTAATCTGGAAGAAATAGCACCTTCTTAGACATGTTGGTCACTTCTAATTCAAGTTGAAACTGAACTGGTCTGGCTGAGTCTGAGTTTCAATATGTTTTTACACAGTTGAAGGGTTCTTGAAAACTTGCGGCAAATGAAATACCTAAAAATTAAATCTGAACTCAAGGTCAGTGGCTGGATTGGTTTTTAAAGGAACTTTGGGAAAAGCCATCTGTAAATAAATGATTTCTTTGCTAGATTTCCTTCATGCGTAGATCTTATAAATTTCTCTATGATAAATATTTTCAAAGCCAGATTCCCTCATGGACTAAACCATCATCTTTTATCAGGTTACTTTCAAATGAAATCATGATTCCAGGTCTCAGTTTACCATCATGGAGAAAAATAGTATTTGCTAGCCACTAATCCCACCTTTAAACTTCTCTGCTTTTGAAGTTCTCAGTGCTCATTTCCTAAAAAAGGTACACACAAACCAAGTACCCTGATGCCTGCCAAACTAGCTGTTTGTTTTCTTGTGCAAACTCCCTGTTAGTCAGATTTCCTTTGCTTCGACAAAATACTTAAGAGAATCAACTTATAAGGAGAAAAGTTTTCTTTTGACTCACGATGTCAGGGGTTTTAGCCTATGTCTGCTTGGCCCTGTTATTTGGTGAGGAGGAACATCACAGCAGCAAGCCTAGGGGGAGTACAGCCTGCTCGCTTCGTGGCCGCCAGGAAGCAGAGAGAGAGGAAGGGATGAGGGTCCCAATATTCCCTTCCAAGTCACACCCTCAATGACTTAGCTTCTACTCTGTAGGCTTTAGCTCCTGAAGTTTCCACCACCTCCCAATAGAGACACAAGCTGGCAGCCAACCTTCAACACATGGCCTTTGGGGACTTTTAAGATTCAAACCATAACATGCATTTATTCTTTATCACTGTCAAACATATGAGATTTCACCTTGGAATGGGGGGATTTTGACTTCTTGCTATGTAGTGGCTCTTCCTTTGCTTTAACCTGGTAAACAAAACAACAGAAAATATTCCTAGGGGCTGGGGATTTAGCTCAGTGGTTAGAGCGCTTGCCCAGCAAGCGCAAGGCCCTGAGTTCGATCCCCAGCACCAAAAAAAAAAAAAAAAAAAAAAAAAAAAAAAAAAAAAAAAAAAAAAAAAAAAAAAAAAAAAAAAAAAAAAAAAAAAAAAAAAAAAAAAAAAAAAAAAAAAAAGTTCTAGAAAATATTCCTGAAACTAAAATGAAGTCTTCTCTGGGCATCATTTCATGCTTTTTGGCCAAACAGAATTTTAGAAATCCAATAAACATATAATCACCTAAGACATAAGTATTAATAAATAAGCATTCCTTCAGACCAGTGTCAGTGAAGTAAAGAGCAACTCACACACAAGTGTTCCCAAACAGTGACACAGCAGAAAGGACACCACCAGCTTATACAAAATGTCCTCTGGCAAGGCCATCTGCTCAGTGACTGTGCGACTTCAGACTGACATCACCCTTGCAATTAACTGTTGTCCAGAGATTGTTGTTTCAAAATATCTTGTGTAACCCTCCTCATTTTTGCCTCTAAAATTTTCCTTTGCCGCAACCTCTTTACACGCAGATTACACTGGTGCACGTATTCTCATCACAATGCCCTGCTACTGCATCTCAGTTATTTCCCAAATACAACTTGATTTGCTTTGATTTTGAACCTCTTTGTGTTTCTCTTGGTCAACTGCTTCAAAATTCAACTCTCTCAAACTCAGTATCTATTTATTTCTTGTTTAGTCCTGCATTTGGTACCAAAGATAAAAGAGAAAGAATTATAGAGCAACTGCCTTCAGTGATCTTAAGATCTAACTGGACAAAGAATTACGGCCCATAAGAGATCCAACAATACTGAATAGACATGGAGACGAAGGAACACTCTGTGATTCACGAATCTGAATTTCAAAAATGACAGTTTTGAGAGTGATGGAGAAACTGAGGAGGTGGGAAAGGCACAGGAGGACCTTAAAGAGAGGATCATCACAGAGGAAGGGAGAAATGTCCTCAACCATGGAATCAAAGGAGAAAAACCTCAGTACTGTTTGCAATCTAACCAGCTCAGCATGCTGCTGAATGTCCCCACAATGCCCAGTCACTAAGGTGTCCTTGTCACCTCCAGTATGGAAGAGTCTAGAAATCCTGCCGGTTCTCTCCTCCCAGTCTTCTTCCCCAAAGCATCCTCTACCCCACCTCATCGATGGCCGTAAAACAAAGGTCTGGCCACATCGTTTCAACACACAAAACTCCTGAAGGTGAGTGATAATTCACCATGAAATGTTTTCCCTCCTTTCTCTTTTCTCCCCTTGCTCCACTGCCACTGCTCCCCCCTCCCGTGGCAGAGCACAGGAGATATGGGCCTTTGTTCACTGCCTCTTCCTCAAATTCTGAATTCTTCCCCCAAATCCTGTCTGTTCTGCTTCCTGCTCTTCTGCTCTCATCTCTTTGCTGTCACATTTCCCTTCCAGGAGTAGACACCTACCCTTCACAGGATAATTCCAGATGGTCCTCTAGAACTTTCCAAACTGCTTTCCTTACCCCTTATTCTAGGTTGTACGTCCAAAGCATTCAAGGAAACCGAAATTTCCCTAAGCAGCAAGTGAGAGAAAAGGCTATGAAATGCTTTAAATCTTTCTTGTTGAATACATTATCCTGTTAAATTCTCCCAAGGGCCTATTCATGTAGGCTCGGTTATCACAGATCCGTACAAGGCCTGAGGGCCAAGCTAAGAAAGAGAGGAGGGGCTCGAACCCCAGCCTGTAGGACTCCAAAGCTCAGATCCCATCCTTGACAACGTGCTGTCTCCTTTCCATGCCTTCCACAAAATGTTTTCAAAGCACTTGTCTACGAGACACTAAGCAGAGGCTTGGTGTTCTTTTGCTACACTGCAGGGCAGCACAGACACACAATGGTTAAGTGGATTTTTCAGCATGAAAGTGCATCTATCAGACAAGAAAAGGAAGCCCAGGAGCCCTGTCTTTGCAGTTTTCTCAGGCAATTTGAACAGCTTTAGAAACTTTTCACTTAAGGAAATTAGAGGCTTAATACTAGCAACACTGAATGTTTCTCAGGAGCTTGTCTCCCTTGAATCTGTAGCAGCTGTGTGCAAATTAATCAGTGATTTGCAGGCTACACAGAGCCGAGATTGGGGAAACAGCTGGGCATATTTATGAACGTTTGTCAGGAACATACCAGCGTGTTCGAAGGTAGCTTCTTCGTTAAGTGTCATTTTGCTGGCACAGAAAAGGAGAAAGTGAGACAGATCCTGCTGGTGTCTAGAGGATTAATGAAAGGCTGGCAGGAATGTGAAGCTGAATATCTCTTCTGGCTCTAATTTAGGGGGAGATTTACGTGAGAGGTTCTGGGGAACCAAGCACATCAGGCACAGAGCTGATCGGTGGCTCCTCCGATAAGCATGGGAGCATCTGGGTGTGGATCAGCGCTGCCCTACAGCAGAGCTGAGACTCCCTGTCGGGGTCTGATGTAAAGTCCCGCGGCCGGAGCACCATCTCTGTCCGCCCCTCCCAGGATGGCTTGCTCTCTGCTTCTAGCTCCCACCCAAATTTAGAGAAATGATCAAAGAAAACACAGCAGAGAATTCACGGTGGGTCCCACTCAGTCTTACATGTCATGACTTGCTTCTTAAATCTTTAAATACATATGGAGAAAGCATAGATAATAAAAAGAAATCAACAGCACACATAGTGAGAGAAGGGACTGAACTCTTCCCAGAAAACTAATTGACAAGCAGCAATAACCTACTTTGGGAGACCAAAGGTCCTATTTTGAGTGCATTTGCTCACTTCATTTGGTCCGTTTGTGTGCCTTCGTCATCACAATACCCTGCTGTTTCTAGAACTCTTCCTGACCTAACTAGATCTGCTGTGAGACTTGAACTACTCACATTTATTGGATGATTAGGGAGGTGACCATTTCCCAATATTTGCTTAGACCCAAATATAGGGCCCTATAAATTGCTTTGCATTTTGTTTTGCCGGTAAACTCAGGATTTTGCATATAACAACTGTAGGGCCACACAGTAATTAGCCTAAATGTAGATGAGGAAGCCTAAGTATGGTAATTTCTAGCATCTGACAACTGGACAAGAAAGACACTGCAGAGAGAGTCTGCATCCCTCCACTCCAGGACACGGGGCATCAAGAACTTGTTTAAAACCGGAGGCTATAAAGAGATTCATTAGTTAATAGCTATACGGGATTTTATATAGACGACGTTATGGTGTGTACCAAATGTTACACGGGACACACCTACATCAAAAATGATTTGTTGTTTACCCGAAATTCAAATTAAACTGGCTATCTTCTATTGTTATGTTTTAAATCTGTCAACCTTGTCCAGAAAGAAGGAAAATGGAAAACTTTTGGCAACCATACTAAGTACAGACACATAGCTGGTCGCTTTGGTCTGGTACTCGTAGCTGGATTCTGCCACACACGTCTCGGCACGTTCCTGTCCCTGCTACCTGACCAAAATTTAACTCAGGACCAGATTCAGGTCTGCGGCATTACATCTTTGTTTCTTGACTTCCTATCAGAGATATTCTCAAAAATTAGATTTCACTAAGATTATTAGGGTTCTTTGATGATTGCATATATAAAATTGGTTTAAATATGCAACATATGCTAAATACATATCTTTATCATTGTCAAGTGTATATGCAGATATCTTCAGCCATTTCTGTATCAGGAAAGCAGGAAGCTTCAACAGAAACTAAACTTTAACAAGTAGTGAATTATTTTTTCACACGAGGAGACACGAGGATAGAAGATAGATGGCATTGATTCAGTGGTTCAGCAATGGTTTAACCTTTGATTCAAGGTTAAAATCAATTCTCTTGCTACTCTATGGATCTCTCTTTTGTGATAGCAAGATGGCTGCTGTGGCTCCAACCTTCAGTCCAACCTTCATGTTCACATTCCAGCAGGATGCAGGAGAAGGAATGGTGCCAAATGAGTTTCTCCGCTGGTTGCAAAGACAAAATCTTCTCCAGGTACCTCCTGGCCAGTCCATGTCATATGGATATTCCTGGGAACGAGGAAAACTAGAAAGGAGACAACAGGATTTCAGACTCATGATCTGCCATCTGAAGCTGGGTGTGTCTCTGCTGGAGCACAATCAAAATCTTCTTGATAGGAAAAGAGGGGAAATAAATATTGAGCCAAAAGACTCGGCCACCATTCTTTGAGTGTAGTCTTATGTTTGTTTCGCTGGGGATATCTGTTACCCTTACAATTGAAGACATCTCTGAGTTTAATCACTGTAAGGGATGGCAACTACGAGCAGAACATATGGTTGTACCTTGGGGAGAACTGGTGTCTAACACAGTGTATAATTTACTGAAGAAGTGTTTGTTGTTGACCGACTAAGAAGATGAATGAAAAAAAATGGGACTGAGATATAGGACAAAGGTGGAGTTTTATTGTCACAATCTTCACAGTTGACCATAGTCCCTTAAATGTTATATATTTTTAATTTATTTTATTTTATAACACAGCAATCCATAAACACCCTCATTATGCTACACAGGGGCATGACACACAAAAGCCTCTCCACCTCCTCAGCCCCCTCCTCCCCCCAGGTAGTCGTCCCTGCTGTCTGGGATGCACCACAGATCTATGCATACCCTTCCCATTTTTTTCCTACATGCTGGACACAAATACACACAGTTATTTTATGGTTTTGTTTTTAGCGGAATCAACATTCACATAAATGCAAATCACAGCATAAATACTGTTCTTTGTTTAGCTTTATAATTCTTTTCAATTTGGTACAAAAAGATCCTCCTTGTCTGAAACATTCCAAGCAGGAATAACTCACATATATCTAGCACTTTATAGTTAGTAAAGTCCTTTCATGTACAGTATATTACTTCATATGACTTTCATGGATCATTATCTGCATTTTTCATAGATAAAAAAACTTAGGGTCAGAGAAGTTGTAAATCAGAAAAAAAGTCCAAGTCCAGCTCCCCCGCCCCACTGCTCTATTTCAACAAGGAATCCATATTAGTCAGCTTTCCCATTGCAGGGACAAAATACGCAACACTCACTATTAAAGGAGGAGTGGCTTAATGGGCACATGGTTTCAGAGGTTTCAGTCCATGGTTAGTTGGTAGAGGCTGACCAAGGCAGAGGTGCCCTGGCTTGGCAGAAGAATGCTACAAACCTAATCATGGCCAGGAACAGTGCCAGAAAGAAGAGGATTAAGGACCAGAAATAGACCCTGAGGTCACACCTCTATTATCTACATAGACACACCCAGAAGTGTGCTTTATTAATCCCCATAGGCCACTTTCAAGCCAATCAAGTTGAAAATTAAGCTTAAATGTCACAGTGTCTTTGCCTGCAAATTCTTACTAAATTTTCCTTATGATCACTTGACACATACTCATCATTAGAGTATTATTGCTTGGGCACTCTTCTTCAATAATGGATATTTTTTTAATATCTATGCCTCCCAAAATGTATAAGCTCCTGATCTAAATTAGTAGAGAGTAAGAGAGGAGAGATAAGGTAGTAAAAGTATAAGAGATGATTTCCAATACATTTTCCAGATGCAAAATTGTAAAAAAGAGCTGTGAGTACATCTATGTTTCAGCAGAACTGGGGAAAGTCCTTGGATTAGCAAGAAAACTCTAAGCTTGAATCTGACTTGTGGTCTGAACACGCACACATATGTACACACACACACACATTTCTGAGGATGGAAAATATGTTTCTATCTCCTTCTGCCTCATGTTCCCAACACACAGATTTACATTAACTCAGAGCCAGACCTCAAGTGAAAGCTGGCAATATGCTCACCTGGAAAATTTAGATTTTCTCAAATACTTTAAAAGGCACTGTCACACGTGGTTCAAAATATCGTAAAAACAACGTGGAATGCCTCTTCCAGGGGGCAGAAGAGAAAATCAATACATTCTGATTTTCTCCTCCGTTAAACTCTCAATGACTGAAACAGTAGCGTAGCTGGGGAGAGTTTAGTAGCTCAACAACCAGATACTAAATTCTTCTTGAAGACTATAGGGCCACATTTGGGTGCCTATTGGCAGAGATTTAGGGTTTTAATGGATTCAAAAATGCACCAGTAATCAGCAAAAATAAATAAAGCACTCATGAAACTATGAAGATAATTATTTGTGGAACCCTCTGGCATAATAGTTTCCCTCATAGCATGGGAACTAAATGCTACAACACTATGAAAGTTAATAAACAAGAGAGATTATTAAGTGAAATGGTGCCATGAAATTGGTGAGCAAGGATTTCAGCAGTGTTGCAGATGTTTCTCAGCTATAAGACAGACTGCATTATAGGTAAAGTGGATAAAAGATCCCAAGGACTAGGTTGTCCTTGAGTTCTCTACTCCCCAAGTCCAATCCATTTGCAAATTCTACTGGGTCCATTTCCAATATTTATCTGAGGTCTGTGTACTTCTCCCTGCCTCTGCTATAGTCCCTGCCAACGTTATTCAAGACCTGGATCCCCGTGAGTCCCAGGCTGATATCTCTCCTTCTCCTTTTTCTCAGTGTACTTTTCACAAGGCAGAAGTTGTCTTCCATAAAAGTAAATCCCACCAGTCACAGTCTTAAAATTCTCAAATGGCTTCCCATCTCTATTTTCTAAGCCTAGTGTAACAAAGTACTTACTCCAAGTGGTTTCAAGTGATAGACATATATTGTCTCACAGTTCTCAGAGTGAAAGTCTGAAATCAAGGAGCTCACAGGGGCCATAGTCCCTCTGAAACCTGAAGGGAATTCTTCCTCGCTTCTTGCAGCTTGTTGGTCATTGTTGGTGTCACTGGGCTTGCAGGTGCATTATTCCAATTATCTAGCTCTGAATGACATTTTCTTTGTGTCTTTGCTCATCTGCTGTTGCTAGGTGTCTGTCTCTGTGCTCATGTCTCCCCTTTCTATAAGAATAGCAGCCATATGGGATGAGGTCCAATCTAATGACATCATTTTACCTGATTGCATCAATAAAGACTCTACAAGGCATCCAAATAAGATGACATTTAGAGGCACTATGCTTTAGGACCTCAACATATCCTTTTCAGGACATAGTAAACCCACAACATAGTAAACCCATAACACCAAGCTAGGCATCCTCCAAGAGCCTCCTTACTCTACTGGTAAGTCCCCATGGGATGCCACCTCTGCACATTCTTCTGACCTCACCTCACTAGGTTCATGCCACAGTGACATTTTGACAACCCTCAAGCTTGTCAAACTTTTCTGCCTTTGTTCACGTTGCCCTATGCACCTGGAAGGCACTTCCTCCAGGTCTGTCCTTGCCTGGCCACCTCTGACCATCAAGCCACCCCTCACTTTTCTCTCCTCTGCCAAGGCATGTGTAGGTTTGTTGGGTCCTAATGCCTACACTAGAAAACTTTTCTAAGAAAAGTAGTGGACTCGAGGCTCAGGCCCTGAAGGGACCCTGGAGTTTAGCCTTTATACTCTTACTGGTAAAGTTGTCTCTTTATGCCTCAGAATGGGATTTTCTGAATAACTCCATCCAATCACCACCATGTACTCTCCAAAGTCGCCTCACTTTATCTCCTTAAAGACTTATTACTTATCACTAGCACTTATTAAATCTGAAATTATCTTTAAAATATATTTGGATTTTTATGCATTTCCCCCTAATATCAGATTGAAGCCTCTAGGAAAGAAAAGGCCTATTGTTTTTTGTTTTGTTTCGTTGTTGTTTTGTTTTGTTTTGTTTTTTTCCAGTACAGGTTATACCCTGGCATAGTGTCTTGTGTATAGTTGGCGCTTGGTGAATATTTATTGGATTCAGATGAATGAAGAAATGGTAATATCACTAGTATCAATGACCACGAGTCCTATGGTACTTAACTTGTTCCAGGAATACCTTTATTCTACATCTTAGAGGTGTGGAAAATCCAGCACCCAGGAGATAATAAAACTTAGCCCAGGGCTGGCTGGTGGCAATCAGCAAAGCCTGGATTTGGATCCTGTACTCTGGGTTAAGACTCCATGCTCCAAACCCTACACTATCCTGCCAGATGTCAAACAAGCTGACTTACTATTCATCATTTTGCCCCACAGAAAGCAAGCAGGAGATTCCTGTTTCACAGAAATGAGGATTTAGCAGAGGAAATGAACTAACTTGCCCCTTACCCCAAGCACGGAGGCAAAGTAAGAAACATGCAAAGTCTCTCATCTCTGAGTTCTGACAGACGTATAAAGGCCATCTATGAGCCTCCTTGCCCGGCCTTTTCCTGCTTAAGATTTCAAAATATGGTGAATTAGGATAAATGCATGTGACCAACCTTAAATCACATTTGCAAGCCCACAGGAGCTTTCTGTGACCACCCCAAAGGTTGAACTTTTATAGGAACTTTCAATGCCACAACAAACATGCTTTATCTGAGTGGTTGCGTGTGTGCACACATACATGAAGTATTCTTCAAACATCTTCACCTCCACCAACCCACTGGATTCCACTTTCATCACGTCTTTTCCATTGAGTTTTATGAGAAGGAAAATATTCTACTCTTAAATAAAAATAAGGACTGGTGCTTTCTTCCTCACATAAAATAAACCCCTTGACTGCTCACCTGTAGACCAGCAGGCCCACCCTGTGTGTTTCAGCTCTTGCTATCAACCATAAAGCAAAAAGAGAAGCGCTCGGCAGTCTTTAGCTATTCTGATGAATAGCAGCAGCAGACAATCAACTTTATTGGTAGTGAGTAGATGAGATAAGTGGGAAAAGTTGGTGGGAGGAAAAAGAAAAGTGCATATTTTTAAGCAAAACTATTCCGTATGATGAAATGTCCCCATGGAGAACTTCTTTGAAATAAATCAGCAGATAATCATCCCACCAAGCACTGCCGGCCCTGCTTGCTTTTCTCTGTTCTGCTCTGCAATCTTTCTTTAATCCACAGTAACAACCCAGGATCTCACATAGCTGGAGTGGAGCACTCACTTTCACCACCATCTGGGCCAGAGGATGAATGTTATACTCAGAATAACCACTTTCCCAGAAGGAACCCCAGAAAGATGAAGTGAAAAGCACAAGACCCAGCCCACCTCTGTGTCATATTTCCCAATGCCGCGGATGAGAAGCAAACACCACTGCACGATTAGAAATATCTGGCTTTTATTTAACTACAAGGAGCCAGGGTAAGGGAGAAGACAATATAAATCCTTCTCTCTTGCTTCAGTTAGAATTTCCTCCATTACCTGAGACTTTTGTAGTCTATCAACCATCCTGTAGAAGTATTTACTGACTACCCAGACTTACAATCTAAATTTAGAATGCCTCATTAGAGGAAAAGCAAAAAAGGAGAAATATATATTTTTCTTCTCAAAGTATAGTTCTTGGTGATAAAGTTTTACCCCACGTGGTACATTATTTCTCACTGTTCGAAGACAGTGGCCTGTAAGGACACAGGTTTAATTGTTTTATTTCTCGCTTCCTTCAGCTCCCTCAATCACGGGTGAGTCCCACAACTGCCCAGGCTCAGCAAGTTGGCTTTTCCTGACCCGGGATCCACGGAGCTCACAACCAAGAGCTCGCTGTGGCCTGAAATACACACTGCTATTGCAACGAATTCAATAGAAAAATTCCTAACCTGAGACCAAGGCTGAAATACTAAAAAGTGATTCTTTTCCAGGGTCATCCACACTGTCCCTTATGCCACTGCATAGATGTGCCACCTGGATATGTCTGATAGCAAATGGTCAGCACATTTTCTCTTTTAGATGGAGCCGCAGTCCCTTCTCTACTACCAATTAAACTTTAGAGTTCAATGCTTTTGTATAGATTTAGGATTATAATGCAAAGTTTTATGATTATAAGGTACACCTGCCCATGATTAAATTGGGCACCAAAGACTGATCAACACTCCCCTGAAGCCAACCAGGCCCAGAATGCCATCTCCAGACGCCCGGGCAGCACATTTTATGCTAAGTCATGGCGCTACCTGTTCAGCACCAATGCAAAACAATAAATTTGTTTAGCTAAATTTTTATCATAAGCTCTCCAAATTCACAAGTTGTTGGAACCATCCTCTCTTTCAAAGAGTAGGATCCTTGAGATAAGGGGCTTCTTTGCTTGACCTTGCATTTCCAACCTATATCACCAACAGTTCAGTATGTGCTTAGTCATTCATCCATTCATTCAAAAGTCATCCATTGAACTCCTATAATCTCATACAATACAGCAGTGACCAAAACAGATAAGTTTCGGTTCTGTAATTTAAGGACCAATTTTGATGTTAACTGAAGATTTATATAAACCACTCATTAAAATCTGCCATTAGAATTATGAAATAAGATACCTAGGGCAATGAATGAATGGATAAAAATGCAAACTCTTTCTTTCTAAAGGCCAGCCACCCAGTCTATGGTGTGAATTGAGATCTCAAACAGAAGGAAAAGGTTTGTGTTTTTACAACTTTGTTACTTCATTTGCAGGCACCAGAATACAGATGGATGATCCTCTAACCAAATTAAATTCATATGTACTGATCTTTCCTCAGATCTCTCCCAAACATAAACAGAGATCTGACACCTCATTGGTGTGATTCCTTGTGCAGATGAGGGAAGCACAGGTATTAAATTTCCTATTGAATCTTTTCCTTTCTATTAAATCTATATCTTGAAAAAGCTTCTAGCAGCATAAAGTTTTTGCCAAATGACTGAGAATGAAATATACTTTGGGGCGTTTAATATGAAATGGACAATTTCAAATAGCTTTACACATGTTGAAAATTTAAAAAGTTGTTTGTTAAGTACTTTAGTTATAATTCATTTAAAAATCCCATTATGTTTGGTTACACAAGAGTGACTTTAATACACTTAAAGATGCAGTACTCCTTAGCAGTGACATATTTATAGGCTGAACATTAAAAGGTTTATAAAATAAGGCTATATTTTCTCAGTGTCAAACATCTCTCAATGAAGACAATTATTCAGTCTGCCTGTTTGTAATTAGGTATGAAATAATTTACGATTATGAAGATAAGTGAGCAAAAATTTCTAGAATAACTGCATATTGTATTTTATTATTAAAAGATTTCCATAATCTTTCTAGGGTTTGAGGAGCCATAAATTGTGCAGATCTGATTTCTACTGGATTTCTCTTGGAATTAATAAACATATGGATCTAATCTAAGAATGTGTGTCAAAAATAATGAAAGGAATGGCTTCACACAAAGCCGAAAATGAAATGAGACTGACATAAACTGACTTCAGTTGGAAGAACAAGAGCTATGAGCTGCTTGCAGATAACCCACAAAAGCAGAGTTTGGCGGTTCTGAGGGAGAAAGGACACCCCGTTGGGGGCAGAAAAGCAGCTATGTTCAAACAAGCCAGGGCTGGGGAGCTTTTCCTTTGCCACACTTCCTTCTTCTTGACAGAATCCAAGAACGCTTTCAACATGTCATTCCCACACTCTGTCTGTGGCTTCCTGGGGCGTGTGGTTGGTTATAAAGAATGGACAAAGCAAAGTCAGTCTTTTCCCTCATTTCCTGTAGCAACGAAAGGCCAGGCAAACATGGGAGACACTATCTCTCTTGCTTCTTTTCAAGGATGGTGGGATACGACACTGCTATCAGTTACACTCGAGATTTATCCTGTCTAAAATATTTCTCCTCAAAATTTCCCAATTAATATTTTTCCAAAACCAGAGTATGGAATGTCTAAATTGCACTAATAGTTTGTAGTTCCTCAATCCATCCAAACGTTTTACATAACATCCTTTGTCTTTTCAAAGTTGAAGTGAATTTAAGAAAATTGTGTAGAATAAAATTTTTATGTCCTTAGAAATTCTTGCAATTTCTGATCGTAAGCCTAGAAACAGAGACTGGAACACACAGTCCTAAGAGTCTCATTCCTTAATCTCCATGCCTCTCAGAGACAGCCTTCATACAACCTAAATAGAAAAATTGCTAAGCCAATTACTATGTATGAGTGAATCTGTACTCAGTATGTGGAAACAGCCTCTGAACCAATCATTTCTGCCAATCCACATGCAGTAAGTACTCTTGGAGTGCTTGGCCTGAGGCCACAAATGGAGATTTCATCAAGGGTGAAGATGTACTTACTAAACAGCAAATCTTTTCAGTCATCAGAGTGAAGCTTCAGTGCTACCCTCTTTCTCAAGTGACCCTTGGCACTCAATCTTGGGAGCTCCCCAGCACGCTAAAATCAACTTTCTCAGTGGAAACAAATCTTGTCCTGAAGATTTTTCTACCAAAATAAAAGTGTAAAATTAGCCTACAAGAACTAAAAGGATGCATTCTGAAATTCTTTGCAACTGCAATTTTTTGTTGCTAATTCACTCTTTTGTTTGGTTGTTCGTTTTAAGATTGTGTAGACCATATTATCAACAGGTTCTTTGAGCTTCATGAAGCTAATGCAGGGAACATCAAACAGAGCATGTGACAAGAATAAATCTAGCAGCTGATCTGTATTATATGATAGGAATCAAAAGTCCCCTTGGGCTGAACAACTCCAAGAGACCATTTGGTATTCTCTTAATTCTTTCTTCTAATAATCTCTCTTCCACTAGACACAAAAATATCATTCCAGTATCAGGGTGTAATACCAACCTATGAAAACAAGCATCTAGGTTCTCCATGCATTTCTCTCCAAAATAGAAGTGACTTGCATGTGTCAGATGCGTGGTCATGACTGCTGAATGAATGAAATATTCCTGCCAGTCCCTCACAGGTGACCATTACTCCGATTAAAGGGTATGGTGCAAAAGCAGGACAGCAAGACAAAGTAGACTATTGTTTGCTGGATAGCTCTAGTTATTTTTTTAAAAGCTCGTTCTTGTATCAAGCTTGAGCACTAGTAATTTCTAACCATGGTTCAGATTATAACCCTTTAAAACCAAATATGTCAAATCTTTACTGCAGGCTTTAAATTATTTGAAGACAACTATTAAATCTTGTTCAACTTTCTCCTTCTCTGAGAAAAATTATCCCATTTTCTTTCAACCATTCATTGGACCATTCAGTGTGGTTCCCACATCCTTCGTTATCCTGGTCACCATCCAGATAGTTAATGACGGTCTCAAAATGCTGCACCCAAAATTGAAATCCATACACTACACATATTCCTATGGTACCATGGCAATTGGCAGGGATTTCTCCTCGCAGGGTTAATGTTATGAAACACCTTTTAAATGAGCCAAAGCAGGGGTCCACATTTTCTGCTTGCTCTATGTCTCCTATTTAATTTACAATGTGGGCCACCAGCCATTAGAGAGGTGTGGGGAATGTGATTGTTGCCAATAATTGACCATTCCCTGGTTCAGGAGATACATAAACCTCTAATGGAACCATTATTCTTAAACCAACAGGATAAATAATAAGAACCATAAAATGATGGCTTTGCAATATCTGTCTCCTTTTCCAACAAGAAAATTCACAATGAAAATATCCCTCTTTATTTTCTATCATGTGATGCTGGATAAAGTATCTCCAAATAAGGCTCTTGTGTTAAATGTTAAGAAGGGAACATTCAGAGCATTGCATGGACACGTGTTCCCAGAGCATGTTACCTCCTGAGACATCTAATTAACTCATCAGTGTCAAAGAAGCAGATAACTGGGGGCATCGCAATACCAGCTTCCATAGCAACCTATTAACCTCGCACAGTTATTTACTGAATTGTATGTCTGCACATGGAACTGCGCCACAGCTGAAGAAATAAGTGTTCAACCATCAAGCAGCTTCCACAGGCGTACTGCAGGAAGCTCTGGAAATCAAAATGGGTTGGTCCCAGGTACAGAGCATTTGCAACCTCCAAGAGTTTTTACATATTTCTTTTTAAAAAAATATTTAATTGAAAAATAAAAATTGTATGCAGAGAGTACAACATGACCATATATATATATATATGAAGATGGAACTATAGTGTCTATTCAAGATACAGTTTTCATTTCTTGTAAATATATATTTACAAGATTACATATTTACAAATATATGTATTTGTTATATATATATGTCTCCATAAATATCTCCAGAAATTGGCTTGCTGAGTTGTATGATAGCTCTACTTTTAATTCTTTGACGAATCGCTACACCATTTTCCTACAAAACTCTTAACTACAAAAGTAAGAGGATGAGAATCTACCAGGACCAAATGAACCCAAAATTACTGTAAAATTCTTAGCGATTGTAGCTTTTGAACCATGATAGGGAGGTAGAGGAAGGAAGTGGTCAAGACTCAACATTTTTATTAAGGCTAAGGAAGGCCGATAAATAAAGGTGGTACAGTGCACATGTGTCCCTCAAAATTTACATACTGGATATTGAATCCCTGGTGCAGCAGCGTTGGGAGGGGAGCCTTTGGGAAAGTGCTTAGGTCAAGTTTTTGCCATCATGAATAGATTAATGCCATCATAAAAGGGCTTGTGGGCCCATTCTCCTCTGTTCTTCTGCTGTGTGAAGAAACAGCATTTGTCCCCTTTTTGCCCTTCTGCCTTCTACCACGTGAGGACCCAGCAAGAAAATCCTCACCAGGCACAAGATGTGGGCTGATCTTGGAATTCTTGGGCTCTAGAAATGTAAGAGATAAATTTGCATTCTTTACAAATTACCATTCTGTGATATTCTCTTACAGCAGGACAAAACGGACTGAGACAAACGATCATATAGTTGCAGGTAACAACAAGTTATAAAAGATAAAAAATAACATCACTGAAGTTTTACTGCGCTTCTGCCATGGACTTTAGAGCTATATGCTTATTATAACCTGGTGAGAAAGAATTTTGAAAAAAATGAAAAAGAATCCTTCTTTGGAAGCTTTCTAAAAGATATTCAATACTTGTGGTAACCTAAAGTCATCATTATGATTACCAGTGGATTGTGTAAGTTTAAAAGCTGGTTGTAGTGACAAATAATATTATATGTTCCTGGAATAAATCATCTAACAATTCTGTACACAATTTTAAACTGATTCTGCTTTGTAATTTTTCTGTCTTCTTTAGAGAGGTTTTTGCAGGGCACTGCTGGAGTCTCAGCCTCTGTTACTCCGTTTCTTCTTAATACTTTTCTCCTAAGGAAGAAACTGAGACTAACATTGTAAAGCAAAAGGGAAAACCCAGAGAAAGTCCCTCAAGTTAATGCATAAATGTTAATATCAACACTTTTAATATCTGCTCACAAACTAGACTAGTCTTTTCTTCTCTCTATCCAGCAAGAATGTGTAATATAGAGACAGGAGCCAGGAACCATGTGGATATGTGAGTGTCACTTGTTTTCTGCAGTAGATCATTGCTTATTCTTAATGACAGTTTTATTGCTGAAGATTTGGCAGTCTTAACAAATAATAATCTTTATGCGACAGAGCTATTAAGGTACTGTCTTTGACAGAAAGAATCGAACTCCAGTCTCTCGCACCTCCATTTAAAGAATCTGTATTCCCAAGGTTATTATTTCTCAAATTCTTTTGACATTGAGATATTTTAATTATAATATGTTTGACAGGATGATAAGCTAGTGCTTATCAACTGCAATATGTACTTCGATTGAGTGGCACAAAATATTTTTTTAAATTTTTGATAGTTCAAAATAACAAAATAGAAGAAGGAAGATAAGTCATGTACAGGTACAAATTCCCTATGATGAATGTGATCATTATGTACATCTAAAATGTTCCACTAAAATTTGAACAAAAAAAAAATAAATTTAAAAATAAAAAACTTAACTTCACATGCAAAAAAATAAAAAATAAAAAAGATTTATGAAATAGTACAAACACCTGTTGAAATTTTAAGATTAAACTAGTAACTTGAACAGATGAAATCCGCCAGTTTAACTGGCAGTTGCTAAACTGTTCTTATGTACCAAGGTGTAGCTAAAATATCTTGCATAAATCAATCAGATTTCTCAAGAAATTTCCTTTTTTGTGTCTGACACACTATTTCTAATAACAATTTGTGGAACTCAAGAACTCTGACATACTGTGGAGGCAAAGACTGTCAGCTGTTTACCTATAACAAACGTACTCTGGGACAGCGCCCCATAAGCCGCTTTGTATACCACCTTCCCTCCAATGTGCATGGAACCTGTAACTGGCTACTAACCAACATAATGACAAGGATGAAGGGATTTTGCAGAATATTTTAGGCCCATATTCAGTTGATTGTGAGTTAATAAAAAGTTAGATCAAGGCTGGATCTGACCTAATCAAGTGATCCTTTTCAAGGGGAGTCCAGACAATCCCTAAAGTAGCAGAAACTATTTCTCTTGCTAGATTGAAGCAGCAAGCTTGCATGAACATGATAGCCACTTGGAAATAAATTCTGCCAACATCCTAGAAGAACATGAAAGCAGATTCTTCCCTAGTTGAATCTTCAGATGAGAATGAAATCCACCTCACATCTGATTTCAGTCTTGTGAGATCCTGGGCAGAAGAACAAAGTTAAGTCAGGCCAAGATTTTTGGTCCACAGAAAGTGTGAGATAATAAATAGGTATGAGTTTAGCTTCCAAGACCAGGTGAGAGCACACACATTTAGGGTACTGAGTTAGGCTAATAAAATTGTGGTGATGTGTTAGAAGCAACAGGAAATGAATGTTACCTAATACTATTGTAAGCATTCAATAAATATTAGCCACCACCATTATTATCAGTGCAACTGTTGATGTTATCAAGATGACTATTTCTTCTTCTGTCCTATATTATTGAGTTACTCGTCTTTGCAAATTTTATGATGCCAATTGTGTTTCTGGACACAGTTTTTTAAGCACTGGCCATTGGACCCAGGGCCTTTACACTGTGCTACATTCCCAGACATTTATTTATTATTTACCTATTTATTTATTTAATGACTAAGAGACCTTACTTGGTAATAGTCCAGACTGGGCTCTAATTTGTGATTCTCCTACCCCAGCTTCACAGACTGCTGGGATTATAGGCGTGTGCCACTACACCCAGCTGTTGAGAACATTTTTGTCCAGCCAAAATCTACTTTACCCAGAGGTATCTGCAGTGAAATGTGACTCTGTGACTGAGTTTTGGCCAGTGAGACTTAAATGCAAATAATGTTGCACATTCTAGAAGCGTTTCTATGTGAGAGTATGGTGCTAGTATGTGCCCTTATCTTTTCCTTCTGCTGCATAAAATGAGTTTGTGATGACTGCATCCCCAGCCACCATTTTGAGCCATGCATAAGGGGCCCTGTGGGAGTCAGAACAGCGAGCTAGCAGAAGTCAGGATTGTGGGGGACTTCATAAAGCTATTCCAGACTCCCAACTCAGGAATCCTACCTCAAGGCTTCTTTGACATAAGAGAGAAATGAACTTCTATTTAGGTTATTATTCTTTGCTACTCATAGCAGATTTAATTCTGATATTTTTATTTAAAAATACATATATATTTGAAATAAATTTACATAAATGTTAAATAAAATAGCATGCTTTGTTTTGGTTTCACTTTAGCAACATCGTACAGAGAAGTAAGAAATTCACCGTGGTGCTTCAAATATTAATATCTACTAATATTGCTCATAGAAATGAGACAGTTTGATACTAAGACATCAAGAGTCAAATACCTAAAAGAGGTTGCACATGAAAATAGGCAGGTTGGTGCTGTCTTCATCATATTAAAACAGCCAAATCCTATCTGTAATTGAAAGTAGTTATTTGGAAACAGAAGCATATTTGGACAATCAAACCCTACCATTTTTTGATATTAAACTATTATCCTACACCTGTCACCCACAATTTTTGGCTCACACCATTTATATCTACTAACTTTGAGGGTAAGAGGGAAGTGAATGCCTCTTTAGATTTCAAAGGCAAGTATGTGAATTGTTGATTGGCCAATCAGTTTAAAAATATCCAGACTATTCTACATGTCTAAATAGACAGAATATCTAAAGGATAAAAACTGGTAAGGGAATTGCTAAGTTTGCCCACATGTGCCAGCAAAAGTCATCTTTTTCAGACTTTTGGCCAAGTCTAAAGAAGTTTATCCTGATAGTATTTGGAGGATATTATTATGCCTGCTTATATTGAAAAAGATCATTCAACTATAAATGCTACATTACTGTAAGATGCTATTATGTTCTGCAACATAGCCCATTGCACAATCCCACTTGAATGGTAGTATATTTCATGATTGCACACATCCATATCAGAGATGAGCATTTATATGCTAATAACTGCAATATGGGCAGCTACAGTCTTTCACAATAAGTCATGAGCCTTCTCCTCAGAAGTGCAATTTATCACCAAAAAGTGTGGCTAGCTGGTTTAGAAGTTAAAAAAAATAGAAATGGTTTTGTACATGTCTTAAGTAGCAGCAAGAGTATGCAGTGTACATACTTTCACAATAAAAAAATAATAAATGACAGTGTTTATTTTTATATGAATGAACTAAGGAAAACTAGCAAGTTTCCTACCCTACGCTCACAAGCTCCCCAGTAAACACAGAGCCTCACATGTCAAATGTTACCATAGTCAGTGACTACTTACAGAAACGACTTAAAAGAAAAAATGCTATCATAAGACCAAGACAAATCTTGGTCTAGGACCAATAACTCAATAATATGGGACAAAAGAAGAAATAGTCATTTTGATAACATCAATAATTATTTATGATGGCTCAAGTAACATCAATAGTTGCACTGATAATAATCCTGGTGGCTAATATTTATTGAATGGTTACCACAAGGGCTAGTCATCTTTCTACAGGCATTATATGTTTTCTTACTAAATTCTTGTACACATACTAACTGCTTTGGTGCTACTAATGCCCTATTTTTTTATAGTCAGGTAAACTGAGGCTTGAGGCAAGGTAACTTCCCCTAAAATCATGTCAGACTTTAGTTTTTGAACCCAGTTATGTCTGAATCCATTCATTATCTTGGGCTTTTTCCACTGGGTAGTAGAGAGGAGGCCACTCCCTCCCTCCCGCTGCAGTCACAAAGCATTATGCAGTGGCCTCATGCCACGCCCAGACTGGTCACCAGGGGGATGAACGCAATACCCAGCTGGGGTGAGAGGTGTTGGTAGTCCAGGGTGCAGAATTTTGAAGGACGTGAGTGACTCAAATGTCTGTGGCCAATGATCCTCAAAAGTAGATCAGAGCTAAAGAGGCTAAGTGAATGTGTCTAGGGCCTGGATTAAAAGCAGGAAGCAGGTGTACCATGTACCTGTCACAGCCTTGTCTGAAACAGTGAGACAGAGCACACTCACATACAACGAGTTACTAGAAGTGGGTTTATTACTTACATATAGGTACCAAGGGAAAGCCGAGGATTCATCATAACTGGTGCCCCAAGGACCAGGACAGCAGCCTGCAGTGAAGGGAACCTTGCCTGTGACTGCCTCACTTGCACTACAGCCAAGGGACCAGGGAAAGTGGCTCTCTACGAGTTTTATGTCCTGGAGGCAACATGATATGCTGGACTAAAGCAATGAAAGATACCATGTTTCTAGGGAGGAACAAAGCCGAGCCCAGGCTATTCCAACCAGTCCCGCTATGTCTCAGAACAATGCATTCTCTGGACGTTCTATAGTTATTTTTGAAGAACTGTAAGAAAAAAAGATGGTAAGGGGACTTGACTGTCCCAAGACCACCTGGAGAACCGTCTGGAAAAAAGCTCGTTGGAAACTTTGTGACTGGTGCGCAGATGGACAAGGAAAACTGGGAGGGGTCCTTGAGTAACTGTAACTGTGCATGTGGGAGTGAATGAGCCAGGAGAGTGAGACCACCAGATTCATAGCTACCAAGAGATGGACAGAAAAGTTCACAGAGTCTACTGTGTCTGTGTGCTTCATGCTGAGGCGATCAGCTAAGAGAAAATTTTACTCCTACCGTTCAATAGGTTCCAGCCAATCGATACATAGATAGATAGATAGATAGATAGATAGATAGATAGATAGATAGATATCATATGATGCTGATCATCTATAACATTGAACATCAGAGGCACAATTACAGTAAAAGACTTATTGATATCTTTAGTGATGCACTCCAGAGGCAAATCAAAACATGGAAGTGACCGTGTACACAGTGCTTCATATCACTTCTGTTTTCAGGCACTTAGATTTCAGGCACTTAGACTTCACCCAGTGTATGTCCTGATTCCTGGCCTTCTTAACACCCAGAGAGCACTGACTCCTGAACCTGTAATTTGTGTTATGGGCTAGGATCTGTCAAATGAATCCAAAATTTCAGAGGTTAAACAAAAGAAAGGTTTCTTTGTTGATGATGAAAACAACCACCCAGGAGGCCTCGGTGTGCAGCTTTCCTGCACAGCTCCACTCCAAGCGCTGGTTCAGGAACCCAGGCTCCCTCCATCATGGCACCCAATTCTGTTAGCTTAGTGCTGGTCAGTTCATCTGGACACCAGCACCAGTCTATGAACTGGTGCCAGGCCAGGAACTGTTTAATGGTCTGCCATGAGCCAAGTATGAAAATTGGGTGTGAGCACTTAGAAGCTTTAGAAATCTGACATTGCTGCAATGTCCAAGTCCATTAGTGGATTTTTCTCATTCAACAGATTATAAACCATTTCGGGTGTCGTCAGACTCACTTGGTACAATGGCTGCATGGTGGCTTGCAAATTTAAGAAAATATGAATGAACAAAGGGTTGAGCACTAAATAAAGCTCTGCTCTGTATGCTCAGAGTCGTCATCATTTCACTGGCAGATTAGAGAAACAAATGGCAAGCTGCCCATGAGAGGTTGTATCGTTCCCACCCAGCAGCAGCATGTGTCACTTCTGTCTATTCCAGTGACCAAAATGTGGTCATGTAGTGGACGATGCAAGGAAGGCCAGGAAAGATTCTGATTGAATGGCCAGTGGAAAAAATACAAATAGGTCGACAAAGTCATCCATTCTCAGTACTTGCTGCTGGCTTCTGTTAAGGACATAATCAAAGAATGTAAAGAAGGGAAACTCTCTACTTCCCAGCAGTGCTGCTGCTGTGTTGAGTGCTCTTGCTGGAATCTCAAATCAGTCTTGATCCTACCTCCTTCCTGAGTTACCTTCTTTATTTATTATTGGTTCTCTGAGGGAATGAAAACCTCCAAATACTCTCCTATTTATGTCAGCCTGGGCTATGTTCTTGATTAGAAGTTTTTTAAGCCCTGAAGTGATACTGAAGTTAACAGAGGAAAATAGAAGGAAAGAAAAGGAGAGAACATGACATCTGGCCAGGAAGATCCTTTAAATGAATATGTTATGACTCACTCAATTAGATTCAGAGCTGACATTTAACAAAGTCAGACCTATAGGGCATGGACTCTTCTTTACTTTGAAATAAGACCAGCGCTACAACTAACGGGATCATTCAAATATCTCACTAGACAAATCAATTGCATTGATTGCGCTGAAAGATGTAAGTTGCTTTTGACATGCAAAACTAGGAAAGAATGTCTGAAAAGCAAATAATTGCACCCAAATCAAGGTTTTTGTATAATTAATGCTTAGTGACATTCTTTACCAGCGGGATTCCTAACTTCTGAGTAATTTTTTTTTAAGATAAAATGAATATATGGACTTTTCAAAGATATTTGGTGAAACAGCTTCAGGCACTCACGAAAATTACAGAAGAGATGAGACAGGTCCTCTGACACTAACCCTATTTCCTGCACTCCCAGGAGGGGTGACCTTCTGCATTGCGAATATTGTTCAAGAATCACAGTATATTGTCTTATAAAAAAAATCCTTAAATCACAACTGTCTGATATTTCAAAGTCTCTCAAAATGGTGATGTTAGCATGAATATAAAAGAGTGTTGGTTGCAAGGATAGAATTTTCCAGAATAAGTGGAGTAGACTTAGCCACTGTGTCAAGTCAACAGCCATGGCATCCCTAGTCATGTTTCATCATTTTTTGTCCTTATATTGGCATCCATCGCACCAATCTGTGAAGTACACTTGGATACTCTGAAAGAGTCCTCCAGATGTCCCTGTTGCTTACAGACAATGGCCAAGGGGCCCTGGTGTAATTCCCTGCACCCTAAACCCGTGTTGACCATCTTTCCTCTTCGGGGCTCTGGTTCTCTGGATGAAAAATCCAGGAAGAAGTGACAGTCCGGACTCTCTAAGCACACACTCATTTATTTTATAGGACTCAGTGATGCAGAAGCAGCTTGGCTGATTTTCACATCTGAGTAAACAGCCTTTTCAAGAGCTATATTCTGTCTCCTATTTCATTCCACTGAGTCATTTTTTGGTGCTTTTAATAATTATGACATATTTATCTTCTACTTGCTCCTGCACTTTTTGTACTCTCATTTATTAAGTGTCAAAATTTGTAAATTGGAGGCCTACAGGTAGGAAGAGAGGTGTTTTATTCGTTCTAAACAATGTTTTCTTAAAAGCACAACAGATTCCAAAAACGTTCAGATTGGGAAGATTTTGAACGGATGTCAGATTTCTGGGATCTTCAGTGACTGTGACAATACTGCACTTGTATTCTCAAGTACTTTAATCCACTAGAGCCTAGAAGAAGCTGTTCGCTTTAGGCAAAGCAAGCACATTCAGGTTTCACAAAACATACCACATCTTTCTCCTGACCTAAGAAACTCTTTTTATGTTACCTGCTAAGCCTTGTGAGCATTTGAGTTTGCAGGATCCAGAGACAGTACAAACAGAATGGAGTAGTCAAATATATCTGACATAAACTGACCTAGCTGAAGGATACCCAAAGAAAATCCATAGATAGGCTGCTAGTGCCTAAGTGCCAGAATGAGAAACCAAGAAAAAAAGTATTAGGCAAGATCCAAGGCAGCTACAGCAAAGGATGCAGGAAAAAGGAAGCCTATCATAGTTCCATGAAGAAATTTGTCCAGTTGCCCTAGCAGTTTTTTAAATGATTCCCATGATACTATTAATAAATTCCCTGGAGTTCTTACTCATGCCAATCATCTGCTAATTAGTACCATAGTGTTATACTACCAATTTTTCCATATGCAGGTCTTACTTTGAAATGAGTTTATAAGCAGTGTTGTGTGTGACTCTACATATACAGGTGTGCATATGAGAAACAGTGTGTTAAAGGATTATATACGTAATGCCAGCAACGTTTTCCCCCAAAGAAACACTGGCAAAGTTTAATATAAATTCAAGAAGCCAATTTCCAGGCACATTTCACAATGAGATCAATATGTGTGTACACACACACACACACACAAAATTTGAAGAACCAATTTAACCCTGCCTTATACAAGAATTTTTTGGTGAATGGAGAAAAAAAATTTCTTACCAATAACAAAGAAATTCCAGGTTACCATAAGAATACTCAGATTTTCCTGACTGCTCTGTGATCATCTAGGTTAGTTTTCCAGCACTTCTCATTTAGGCAACTGGTAGAGTGGAAAAGGAGTGAAGTTGAACAAATTTATGAGGCAGGGGGAAAAGTCACATGAGTCCTGAAGTTAATTCTCTACTAAAATAAAGCTCTGAATAACAGAGACAGACATCAATTTATTTTTACAGAAACTTGGAAAATGGCAGATCAAACCAGAAAAACAGAAATAATCCCTCTGCTTCTCCTTGGGAGTGAACTTACTCCAGACAGCTTTTTTTGGTTTTGTTTTGTTTTGGTTTTGTCTAAAAAACAAAACAAAACAAAAATCCCCAAAAAACAAAACAACAACAAAAAAACGCTCCTCTGCAAATGCCCTGGGGAAGGAAGACACGCATTAAGCTGCCTTCCAGAACCTCCTCAGCCCAAATGATTGAGTCCAGGAGTGGAAGCCTGGAGTTGGACAATGGGGAATTTTGTTCCAGTCCCAACTGCCATACCATATGCCAAAAGTAAGCTATAGGAGGTTGGCAGATAAAATAAAGCTAATAATTATAGCTCCTATAACTTCTTTTCATGTATTAGCTAGTGATGCCCTACAATGCCCCAGAGGTGAGTAAAATAGTTAAAACCTCCACTTTATCATTCACTCATTTATATCAGAGATCTTTGTGGAACACTTATCATGTAGATAGTACTGTGAGGGGAACTAAGATTGATAAGGCTCGTCTTGGCTTGGAGTAATTCATAGCCTGGTGGGAAAAGAGGGGGAAGGACTCAGCTTGGCGCACTGGCCCCTAGACAGGAAAGCTATGGGCCCACCTCAAGTGCACAACACATCCTCCCTCCGATTCCAGCACCTCCCCATGTGCACACACAGTTCCCTAAGTGCTACCGACAATTTAATTTGTATAAATTCAGGAAGGGAAAGAAAACTGTTTCTTGATTTGTTTTCCCGCCATGAACTTGAACTTATGCTCTGGGGTCCTGCTGAAGGAAAATCGCCTGCCTTTCCCAGCAGCTCAGATCAGATTTTAGTTCTTCTCTACTGTCCTTTCCCCAGGGCTCCTTACAACATGGTGGTGCCAGTTTTAGTTCAGACTGCTCTAAGAGTTTGCCATAGATTGGTGGGCTTGGCCAACACATATTTTTTCCTCACAGTTCTGGAGACCAGGAGTCCAAGACGAGGATGCCAGCAAGGCTGGTGTCTGACAAGTGCATCTTCCAGGCTGCAGGCAGCCAACTGCCCCTTGTATCTTCACGTGAGAGAGGTAGCTAGCTCCCCGACCTCTGCTTACAAGAGCACTATGCCCCTCATGGAGGTTCCTTGGCTCTTATCTGAACCAAATCACCTCTCAGTGCCCCCAATATCATCATATTGGATTGGCGTTTCAAGACAAGTATTTGTGTGGGAGACAAATATTCAGCCAACTGCAGGAATCATTTCACCAAAAGAGTGCTCAGCTGAGGTCTTCAGAGCCCTTCTGGATCTGAGGAAGAGGCGGACAGTCCCTGGGCTTCTCTGAGCAATTTCTAGCATAGGCACATGGGACTTCACAGAGGGGCAAAGGACACTGTCTCTCTAAACAGTGTCACTTTCTCCTCTTCAAAGGTCTAGAGTCCCTCTAATAGAATATAATGCTTTCATTAATTGTTGCCAGAGAACTTAAGAGTAGGTATGTGAGAATATATAGTGCTAATGAATGTGCTCAGGTCCTTTTTTTGAGAGTTTGAACGGTAAGTATATTAGAAAAGAGGATCTTAGGAACAACGCAAAGGCAGGCTAATGGGGTCACCACTCCCTGAGGCCAAGAGTCAGGGACTTCAGGAGAAGCACCTTGCCCATGAAACTCACAGAGCTTACCTATCCCAGACAGGAGACCCCAGTCCCTGACCCGAGCAGTGGCCTTGCATTATGAAATGGTGATTTCTAAATATTACCCTTCTTACTCATCAACAAATATTGATAGGATTAAGTCAGACATTGTTCTGCATGTTTTTATGCAAGTCGAGCCACTACTAGGGAAGAAAGGAGATCTCACTGACTCAAACAGGAAGAAGAGCTTGTCTCAGGAAGGCCTTGTCCTTCCTGCACTCAGCTGTGTGTTTTTCTGTACTTTCTCCTCTGTACGGATCAGTCTTTCTTGCTCCTCAGGAAAATAGGAGCATCCTCTCCCATTATCCTAATACCATTATCTAAGACTCTGCTCAGAGTTGGGGGCCTCTATGCTCTCATTACGCCCTTGAGCACAAATCTCCACTCTCAGGTCTACCCAACTGCACTACAATGATGTAACTACATCTCCCCATTCTTCCCACCAAACTTCCTAAAATCTGCACATCATTCAAGCAAAACACCTGACACATGGTAAGCAGTTAAAAATCCTACTAAATGAATGTGCTCATATTTGCACACTTTCTATCTGAAATTTTGCCAAGACTTCAGGGGAAAATGTGCAACCTATAAGAGGTATACAGAACTTAATTTCAAAGGTGCAACTTGAGTGCGCTGAGTAATCAGTGCTACAGTGATGGTTGCATTTGTGGAAGTTCGTGTAGTTACAATGGGAAAAGGAAAAATCCATTAGATGACAGAAAGCTGTCTTAGCCTATTTTGTGCTGCTACAGCAGAATACCATAGACCGGGTTATTTGTAAAGAATACTCACTTGTTTTGCCCATGAGCCAGCACTTTGGGAAATCTAAGAACACAGTGCCAATATCTGGCAAAAGCCTTCATGCTACATCACTCCATGGTGGAAGACAGCAGGACAAGTGTGCACATGAAACAGAGAGGAAAAGGGAGCCAAACCCTTCCCTGTTGTGACTAACCCACTCCAGAGATAACCTATTACCACAATAATGACCTTAATCCATTTAGGAAAGTAAGAACCCTTGTGACCCAATCATTTTTATAGGTCCCAACTCCCAACACTGTGAAGCTGGTAATTAGATTTTAACATGAGTTTTGAAAAGGACTTCCAAACCATGCAGAACTGACTAATCAGTAGTAATTGACTAATGAGTAGTAAAAGGATCAAAAGATTGCAGTGTTTTAGAAAAACAAACAAGAGAATGTTCCAAGATGGAATATATAGCCAACACGGCAGCATTTTGCAAAGATTTTGGGTAAAACGAGAATTTTCTCACATAAGCCAGATAATAAAAAATCAAGGAACAAAACAGAGAAGTGTTGGTTGTGGACTACTTCCCTTCCTCAAAAAAAAAAAAAAAAAGCATGGCAAAGGACAGATACTAGGTGAAACAATGAGACAATTGGAGAGCATATTTTCGAGTGAGCCATTGTAAAATGAAGAGGATGAGACAAATGCAATAGAGAAAAAGACAAGACAGAAGAAACATGTGATGGCCCCAGATCCCAGAGGTCATGGAAAGCGATGAAATCCAGAGTTTAGAATGAATGTCAAAATAAATCGGAATATCCCTTACTCTGGAACAAAGATCGAAGATTTTTGAAACAGAGGGGAATAATTCTACTTGAAGAACAGGCAGTATATCTAGCAGTTACAGCAGACTCTGGGCCTCAAATCTCAACTTTGCTACCAAAGAGCTGTGAGGTCCTGGGTGAACATCTTTGTTTGTAACTTCCATAATACATTAAATGTAGATGAAGATAGTACCTACTTCATTGGGTTATCATCACAACTGTTATGACATCTACTCATTTCTCTGCCAAGATGGACAAAATCTAGCTGAAATAAACTAATCGAAGAAGATAGGTAGGTTGGGGGTCCAAGTTGCAGAGAAATGAGGGTCTGTTGGAGGACAGAGATCAGGCAATTCTAGACGAAAGTAGTACACTAGAATTCTGAATGTATTCTGTGCCCCTGCAGAGGTGGTGGACAGAATAATGCCTACTGCACCCCCACAAGATCTCCACTCACTAAGTCAGGAAACCTGTGAATATGTTGCCTTAATAGAAAAAGGAACTTTTTCAATATGATTAAATCAAGAACTCTGAGGTGGAAAAGTTATCCTGGATTATCTGGCAGGGTCCACACCGTCCTTAAAAGAAAGGTGAAGGTTGCAGTGATGCTCTTTGAAGGCAGAGAAATGCAGGCAGCTCTAGAAGCTGAAAAAGGCAAAGAAAAAAAAAAAAAGATTCTTTCCTGAAGTCAAGAGTGGGGTCCTGTTGACAGCCTCATTTTAGCCTTATAGCACTTATTTTGGATTTCTAACCTCCAGAATAGGAAAATACATCTGTGGTGTTTGAAACATCCCAGCTTTTAGTAATTTGTTGCAGCAGCAATAGGAGACGCACACAGCTGGGATCCGCAGCTTTGCATAGCAGAAGAGTCGGCAGCATAGCGGTAAGCCCGGCAAGCAGACGCCCGTGTTGTCACACCACCCTGCTGCTTCTCCACCACTACCCGTTTCAACCCAGGTGGCAAGACCGAGTTAAATGAGACAACTCAGAAGTAAATAAACTTTAAAATTCAAGGCAAAGCAGTCACAGGCATTTTCCACTCAGTTTCCTTAGCCAGAGTCCAGAGACTTGTCAGCGAAGCAGGATATTGTAATTAAATGGCAAATTAAATGGTATCATTGCTTTCTTCCTGAAAGCTTGATAAAAGCATACTTAGCTCATTGCTAAATACACCAGTGAGCTATGGAGGATAAAGATTTGGCCCAATCTCTTACCCAGAAGATAGGCAACACAGACAGAGTCTACAGTGTGGATTTTATAGAACATATGCATAAATATGAGAAAGTTCAGAGTCCAAAATGTCAAAACTTCCAAAAATGTGCCAAGTGACCCTACAGTTTCCTAACAGGCCTCTCGCCTTTTTGAGCTGACCTCTAACAAACCACCGCCACACTCACACAGCAGAGCACATACTGCACGTGGAGACCATGGGCCTCTGCAGCTTAAAGCTAAGAACTCCACATGGAAGATGAAGAAACTGAGGCTCGGATGACAAAGGGAAGAACACAAGGCTACAAAGCAAGGAAGAGACAGAGTCTGATTTCCTGACTCTTTCTGGGGTGTTTTCTTTCCCTGCAACATCATCTCCCTGCAAGTGACATCAAGACAAAGCCACAGTGCACACCAAGCAGCACCGCAGAATGACACACAGAAGTGGTGAGCAACCAATTCCTGGAGAATTCTCTTTCCCCTCCTCTGCACGGGGACTGCCCTTGGCCACATATAGTGCTAAAGGGTCAAGGAGGAAAAGGATCTGCAGCCATACCTTGACGTTCCCTGGTGCTGCCAGCTACACTTTAAAGGCCCAAAGGGCTTTCTTGTCACAAGTGAAATTCTCCAGAGGATTTTACTGAGGGCTATAATGAGCTACAGGGGACAATAGTAGTCTTGTTAAACAACCTTTGGCTGATAAGAGCCAGTGATTACTAAAGGAAGGATAAGCAAGAATAGGAAAGTCTTTTCTTCCATTTCACAAAGCAAGCATCAGGTGCTGTGGCAAATGTTCCCATGCTGGGACTTCCAAGCGGGTACGTTCATGTTCTGGAACCTGTAGCTCACTGAGGTGAGGCAGAGGCAGTTCTTCACAGGGGCCATTTCTTATTTCCCATGAATGCGTCAATGGAGACAGATATTGCCTCAGAATATATCTTTGAAAATAGGACTCCCAATACATTTAATGTAACATGTCTATCTGCCAACAATTCATTGCACCATGTGTTTGTGGTTTAATTCTGTTCATCCACAGAATAATATCACACAGTCATTAAGCCCTCAGGCTTCAGTGCCAGTTATGTTAGTCTTACATCCTCACACTTCCCTACTAGTGCTTCGGCCATGAATAAACCACTTAATTTCTGTGCCTCCATTCCTGCTTCTGAAAAATGGGTATACAATCACAGTTGCTGTTTGGGGTTTGAAATAACAAATGTAAAATATCTATTCCATACTCAGTATTAAATAAATGTTGATCTATTATTATTATTATTATTATTATTATTATTATTATTACCACCACTGTGTTTCATGGTACTTTTAAGTGAAACCCTGCACAATCTCTCTAATAACATGCAAGTACTGTGTATTATAACAAAGATAAAATAGAGTTGAAGAAATACTTGTACACTTATTTGAGGTTAATGAAATCGCATAATTTCTCTAGAGGGAATGAGCCACAGTATTCCTCCTTAGGTAATGTATTATTAATGATGATTTCCTTGAGATGCATTAGGAGCAGATTCAGGAGAAAGTGAGAGAATGAGAATTTACCCAGTGCTGGAGCTTCAATTAATCAACTTCTATTTCTGTAAATAGCCCTAAGTGAAAGAATCAAACTATTATGTTTTGTAGATGAATGATCAGCAAATGCTCAGAAACTCATCTGTCATGGTCTAGTTTTGCCGCCTGACAAGAATAATGAAGCTGGCATATTCTGAATTCATAAAAAGTCTGGGTTGTGGTTTACATAAAATCCACATTTAATTAGAATGGACCAGCAAAGAGATTGAATGCCTCTCTGGTTTTGGAGTGGAGCGGAAGATTTCTCATCTGCCCTTCTCACATACAAGAGTTGACACCAGCTTGCGGAAGGATTTTCAAGGGCAGCTAACTGTGTGGCTCCTGTGTTGAGATAAAGAGACTTTTTCACCAGGGGCAGACTATTTTAGAGAAGGCCATTCTCGTTATTCGCCAAGCCCAAGACATCTCAGAAAAAAATCAAGGTTTCTTTGGTAGTGGCAAACAGAAAATCCAATCTTTATCTTAAACATTAACATTGCATAGCATAGTGGTATATAAAACTTATTCCCATTTGATGAAGAAATTTGGGAGGAGACAAAATAGAAGCACTGTGTGTTGCACTGTATTTGTACCAGATATAATGGTAACATGGTTTCCTACAGGTAAATGGAGTTTTGTTTATTTAAACATAGAATATCATGTACTAAAATCCAGGAGGATTTCTTACCTACTTTAAAATAAAAGTTAGAAAATCACATAGTTGAAAAGAAATAGGTTAGTTTTTGAGAACACTGATATGGATCGGACCACAAAAGCAACAAATGTATTAATAAATGAAACCCAGACTATATAGTGGCTCTGTAAAAAGTAATGGCAGCCTTATCTTTCAATGAATACTGTGAACTAAAAGCAGCCTATGTTATAAAGTAGGCTGAGGTAATATCCCCTACAGAACATGCAGATAAAGTAAACAGATTGGAGGAAAAAATGGTATTAAGAAAGGATCAAAATCCAGCAAATTTGAGTGAATTCCTGCACAGTCAGCCATAGTCCTTACAAAATGCCGGCTGCAGCTGTGCTGCTGAGGGTCACCACATTCTGCCACCAGGGAACGTGTCATCAATATTGGCCTCCACTCTAGTGTTCCACTAGTCGATTGATTTTTCCATTAGTGTGTCCTTATTTCTTTTCTTCACATGCGCTTTTAAATTTAGATAATATTTAAATGTGTTTTAGAGTTAGGCAAGTAATTAAATAACTCAGGAAATAAATCTGGTATGACTTTTGATTCCTGGAAATACAATAGAAATACAGTGAACAGCTACAAATAAGCTCCTTCCGTTAAGTATGTGATCATTTGTCTCTCGCAGCTCTGCATTATTAGTAACATTATTTTTGTGCAAATTTTTTTACTCAGTGGATTGTTAGCACAGCAGGTGACCACTGGCCTCTTAGCTTACACATTTTTCCTCCAGCACTCAGCCTTCATCAATGCTTTCCAGAGCACTCTGGGGGAGAAAAATGTTTTAAATGCAGGCAAATATGAAAACATGATTATGGTCTCCAACAACCACACACACACACACACACACACACACACACACACACACACACACAGACTCAAAGGAATTCAACTCTAATACTGAATAGACTAAGGTGAGTTAAAGGAACTTTTCTGGAACTCAATTTCCATAAGATTCTATAGCAGACATATTAGCAGCAGAACACGAAGCTATTAAAGAAAAAGAAACTTTATATTGTTCATTTATCTATCACAGGCAGAACCATGAAATATATTATGCCTCATGCCCTCTGAACTGCAGTGTACTTATTAGAGTTTTGAGAATTTTTTCCTCTCCTTGCATCTCTCTGCTTACTTTTCCAAGAAGGAGTCAAAGCACTCCTGTTAAGCTGTCTCTGAGTCTGATTAGCAGCAGCTCCCACATGACACAGCCCCAGGTGGCAGCTATGTGAATGGTACCCTGGAGCCGGGAGGCAGGAAGCTGCCACTGGACATCAAAGAGCTTTTGGAAAACCCAAATGACAATGCAACAGTAGTAATGGCAGTCAGAGGTACTCTGCCTAGGTTTGAGTTCTGTGTATATATGAAGAAGTTTTTTCTCTTCCTTAAACTGACTCTAACATTCAATTTAACAGACCCTGCTTTTGTAACCTAAAATGAATTACTTTTGAGCTGATTCTTACTGGCCCTCGAAATTCAGCAACCAAGACTTTCACTAGGTTTCTTTGCTTTTTGTGATAACAAAATTATTTGAGTAAATTCAGTATATAAAATCTATCTTCCTTTTTACCAGGATATAATTGGACAAATAGATTCTGTAACAGGAACTTACCTAGAGTGTCACACTTTAGAATGATGCTTCTAAAATCAGGCATAACACATACATATTAAGGATTAAAGACAAGCTCACATATGGAGTCAATGCCTGACATCCTCCCAAGAAAACTGGCTCAGAACGCCAACCCCAGAGTTGGGGTGGAAGGTCATTCTTGGACAAACCCCAGGAGGGACCTTAGCAAATTTAGGAAACCTCAATGAGAGAAATTCATTCAGATTTACTGCAACAGCAGGTCAAATGTGATGGAGTATCTCAAGCTTGCTTTCTGTAGCCTATAGATATAAGACTTAGTGTCTTAATACAAACCTTTTAAGGTCCAGTTTAAGACTCATCATGAAAATTTCTAATCAGAGCTAATTTTCAGACATCAGTAGATCTCACTGTTGTGTACCCCTAGATTTGCAAAACCAACTCAAGGAGACCTAAATGGCTGGCTAATTAACACTCTTGCTGTATCTTTGTAAATAACCAGGCCAAACATAAAGAGATCAAGCTTCATTTTCAAACTGAGAATAATTCTTGAAGATTATTTTTGATCAAGGAGGGTAGAAGAAAGACTCGTAACAAAAATTCTCCAAACTTTAGTATAAATAAAAGAGATCACTAAGTTTTGTTTTATGCAGTCCTGAGCTTGGCTTTCTATTGACTGGGTTATTTTACATCTCTATATGGGCAGAGATAAATTTGCAGATTTTTACAAATAAAAATGCGAATGACACAAAAGAAACCCACAAAGGTTCTGTTTATTGCTGTATAAGATGTTAATCTAGGGGCTGGAGATTTAGCTCAAGTGGTAGAACCCTTGCCTAGCAAGCACAAGGCCCTAAATTCCATCCCCAACACCCCCCCAAAAAAGATGTTAATCTGAGCTTATATAATTTTCTCATAGTCTGAGCTTATATAGGCAATATACTTGTACAGTATATTGTTATATAATCTAAGCTTGTGTATTTTTCTCATATTAGAAGTATGGACTTTGAGGCAAAACAGCACATAGTCTAACAACATTCTCATTACATCATCCTAGTGGTGTGTGCTATCAATATGACTTTCCAATGACGATGATAAAACCGTAATTGCCTGGCCAAAGTAGTGTGTTTGCCAGGTTTCTCCACTGCAACGTTTCCCCTCTATTTTCCATACACTACTCTCGGAACTACTCATTAAATACAGTCCATTTTACTAGGAGGAGGAAAAAGAAATGTTCTCTGGTTTGAAAATGACTAATGGCCCTCAAAGGTCCATATGTAAAGACTTGGTGCCCAGGATGATACTATTAAAAGGTGGGAAGAACTTCAGACAGGTCCTAAGTCATTAGGAGTCTACCTCCGAGGGGGGTGAGACCCCACCCTTGCTCTGCCTTCACTGTTTCCTGTCTTGAGATGTGACTGCTTGCTCTAACACATGCTTCTACCATCACCACTCGGTACCCTCCCCAAGGTCTGAAACCAGTGGGGCCACCTCATCACGGACTTGAACCTCCAAACCTCTGGGCTATATAAACTATTTCTTTGTATTAAATTAGATACGTCGATCCCCGGCACCACCAAAAATAAATAAATAAATAAATAAATAATAAATTAGATACAGCAAGTATTTCATTATAGCAATGGAAAATTGACTAATATAGAAAGATTCAGCTGCACTTCTTATGGGGGACATCATCTCACGAATTATTTGGAATTCTAAGCAAATTTGTCCCTTGCCTTCCATTTATTTATTCGTTCAATCATTTCTTTACAACAATATGACTGAAGTATATTAATTTTATGTTTTGGGTTAAATTCAATAATACATTATTAATATTATTGATCAGATTGTCCCACCTTTGGTAACTAAGAATTGTTTCAGATTGTCACGTGTCCCTCGAACATGTTCCTACCTTTGTTTTCAGTGTAGCAAGGTTTTAACTTTCATGGATAGCAGGTTTTTCCTCGGCCAAAGAAAGATGGCAAAACTGGCATTTCAATACACTCACAAAAATAACAAAACAATAATAAGCCTATTCTCTGTGTGCTTCTATGTCAGGCACTACTCTAAGCACTAAACAATATTAACTCATTTGAAAGAATCAGTATCTATCATAGAGTCTGGGACTTTGCACATGTTTGACAAATGTGATTTCCTATGAGGGATGGTTCAGAACTCAACCAGGTGGCTGTGACCTGCCACACACAGAGATGCGCACTGGTGGCTCATATCAGGTGGAAAGCTGTAAGTGACACAGAGAATGCAGCAGACCGTGTCCCGCACTCCTGGTGCTTACTCAGCCTGTAGTTGGAGGTTCTGCCCTCCCACTGACAGGTTCCCTAGGTGAGATGTCATTACTGGCACAGTCAGCATCCTCCAAGCACCAAGGCCATACCCTGGCAACCTTGAAACCTCAGTCCTTACCACGGATGTCCTGTCTGACTTCAAGCTGACCTAGAGTCTACAAGCATTTGGAAATAGGACTGAATGTATGAGAAGGTTACACTGTGTCAGGTGACTTCTTTCCCCACCTTCTCCAAGATTTTTCTTTTTAAAGTATATTTTTCCTTTAGGCTTTTCTGAAGAAAATTTTTATATTAGACGCTTAACAGGTAGAAACACTATAAAACAAAAATTCTTCTAATACAAAACCTTGTTGAGCAGTGAAAGCATTTCCACTGTTCTAGAGAAAGCCCCTCATTAATGCCATCCATCATCCTTATGAGGGATACGATTAGAAGAATTGCAACAAATACGTACAGCCATAGCCTCATTATTTAAGTACCAAATATTAACAAGTGTGCTTATACCTCCTACTGTCTGAGGTCAATAAAAAGAAAAATGAGCAGGTCTGCTAAGCCTTACAAAATTCACCTAAAGCAACATGTGCCTTTGGCAGAAAACTTAAAAGTAATGTACAGAAAGAGATAAAATTAAATTATTTGCTGTATACCAATAGAGAAGTAACCACAAGGAAGCTACCAAATAAGAAATGCCAGAGGCTCCCTTTGCTCAGGTGAAGTCTAAAAAATTACATGTGGGATTTCAAAAGAAAACTCAAAGGTGACGTGCAGACCAAAAATGATTTATTCTTTTCAATAAGCCCTTTGAAGAAAGGGAAATAGAATTCAGGCTTGGCATGTCAAAAAAAAAAAAAATCTAAGAAAGCTCACACCTTAGGTCTGCAAAGTAGGGAGGAGAATCATGTGAAATGAGAAACCGAGATGGCAGTGGGCACTTACAGAGACAGGAAGACACAGGAAGATGCTTTAAAATCTTTCATTGCCCCCATTTTCTACTTCACCTTTGCACCTGGGTGCTACCTACTCTTCCCACAGAAACAGAAGCACCGGTATAAATAGACCTGTTATAGAGTAAAACATTAACCAGCATTGGCATCTCTTTTTGCTACCACATTAAAAAAAAAATACAGGCCATATTTGGTTTGTAAAACCCATCAGAGAGAGGTGTGCTGAGTGATTCTGGACCAGCTAGGTGGGAATGGAGAAAGGCAGGACTTTGATGGGAAAGGAAACTTTCAAACCAGCAGGACGATGGTTGGAACATCTAACAGCAAAGACAGGGATGGGGATGTCCATGACATTACCATAGCATTACTGAAATGCTTGCAAGACCTGTCCCAGAAGGAGGAAAGCAGCCATTTCCTCATGTAAGTATGTAAACAACAGATTTAGCTCCTAAGCAGGACGTCTCTGCGTAGACCTCACTCTTAACAACAGTAATTGAAAATATAAGGAGTAATCAACAAAAGATTCAGGCTTCCCCTTGTTCTCAACACATTATAAACTCATGACTACTTTAGATACCACAGAGAAGGAAAGGGAATCCCAATAATGACTGAGACTGAATTTATCACCAGACAGGTGATAAGGGGCCAAGAGTAGGATAAAATTGAGTTAGAGAAATAAAATAATGTGACATTTTTGCACACTAGAGTTATGTACTGAAAGTAACACAGATGACATACAATGCTTCACTGCCTGTGTGTGAAGCATCCACCGGGAACAATGGAAAAAGCAGGACTCCAGGCTCATACTTTCACCAGCTTGTGCAACTCTTTTGTGGTCCAAATCTTACTTCGTATACTGCTGTGATTTAGATGTGGTTTGAGTGTGTTCCATGGAGGATCTTATGTTGGAGGCTTGGTCTTTAGTGTGGCAATCTTAAGAGGTGGTAGGACTTTTAATTAAGTGTGTGGTCTAGTGGGCAGGTGTTGGGTCTCTGGGGCCCTCAGAAGGGATTAGCCTAATTCCTGTGGGAGCCCAGCCACACTTTGGCTTCCTGTCTCACCATGTGATCTCCTCATCTTGGATCCACTTGGGCCTACCACGATGGCATTTACCATGAGTCTCTTGCTAGAGCTGAGCAAAAGCTGGCAGTGTGTTCTAAAACCTCCAGAACTATGAGCTAAATAAACCTCCGTTCTTTACAAAGGATCTAGCCTCAGGTATTTCATGATAGCAATTTAAAACTGACTAAGACAGATGAACATAGTAGAACTAAAAAAAAATAAAACTACACTATTAGAAACTGGGAATGTACTTCCAATCTGTGATGGCTAATTCCAATGCTAAATTATAAATTAATCATGTTTATTTATACATTTACTCATTGTATATTTCCTGTGTGTTGGATGCTGTGTCAGATATAGATGTTACACAAATAAGTGCTCCCTAAAAATCTATCCTAATAAGGGAACCAGATAGTCAAGTAAATACCTCTATTCCCACTTAGAATCACAACTGTGCAGAGGCTGGCTATATGATGATGGGACCTCATGTTTCCAAAATTTCACAAACTCAGCTTCAAACTTTGGCTTTTCTACTTACCAGTGATGCACCTTTGATCAAGCTCTTGAAATTTCCTTAACCTCAGTACCTGCATTTGTGCAATAAACATAATAATACTTGCTTTATTGATTTGTTGGAGGGTTAAATAACAAAAATAAATAACATTTGATGTAATGGTGCTAACTAGCACTGTTCCAAGCATAATACACATGTTAATACATTTAGGGTATATTTACTATTATTATATTCACTTTACAGATGAGAAAACTGAGCCACAGAGAGGATATTAGATCATTTGTCTAAAATCAAATAGTTTGGTAAAGGAACCATATGAAGATTTAATGTAGTGTGAAAAAATTAAGTTCTTTCATAGAAATTTTAATGAAATTATGTTGTTAGCAAACATGATTAATATGCAAGCTAAAATAAAGGATTACAGATCTACTAACTGATTCAGGATAGCTATAACATCCTATCCAGGTTTTAAAGGGTAGTAGAAATTTGCAAAGTAGAAACATAAAGAAAGACAATGTTAAATCAAGAGAGATATAAGAGTTGAGAAGTGTGAAATAATTTGAAATAGAGTTGTAGGTGGGAAGCAAGAAGACAGATCTGGGTGACAAGGAGTCCTGGAATAGCAAACAAGAAGTAGAGAAAAGGATTTTTAGCCCAAGTGAGTCTTTTTTGCACACACCTAGATTATGTGTGCACAGCGCGCAAGTCCTAGCATTGTCCTACAGGCAGTGTGAGTGGCCAATGGAATCTTTGAACAAAGGAGAGACATGAGTGCACTTTAGGAGAATAATTAGTAAGAAAGGAGAAGACAAGCAGAGGTGAGCAGATGCTGGCAATGAAAGGAAGGCCAGTTAGGAGACGGTTGCAATAATCAAGGCTGAGCAGTATGATGTCCCCAACAAACGATGCAATCAAAACAAACAGAAGAGAAGCAGAAGAGAAGCATGGAGTGAGACAGAATGTTATACAGGCAGAACTGAAAATACTGAGAAATTGGATGCATCCATTCACTTGGGCAACAAATAGTGGATGGGAACTTTTTCTAAGTGTCAGCTGCCACAGAAGAAGACAAGAACCAGTGATGAATTCACTGGGTGAGAGTGAAAAGAATCCAGCCTCTGGCAAGGAAAAAGTGTGTAAAATCCTTTAATAGAGGGGGCTAAAAACTGAGTGAAAGTAATGTTTGGGATGGAAGACCTTCATTTGGGGCATATTTGACATGTCACAATAAACCAAGACTAGAAACATAAGCCTTAAACTGTGGAAATAGTTCAGATTCAGGATTCATAGGCTTTTCACAGAGCATATCATTTTGACTTGAACAGCCCCTCAGTAGTTAGACCGTAACTTGTTATCTCCATCTTACAGGGCATGCAGACCTTTGATGACAATGAGCTATTTTGGCAATTAACGTCCTTCTTGCAAAGGCAGGACCCACATTGTTCAGTACACAGTGATTCTACCATAGGGAACCTTCAGTCAGGCACAGAAAGAAGCTCATGTTTTGTCCTCTTTCAACTCTCTGCATTCAGGATAAGCTCTGAATAAATACATCTCAAATGGATGTACACCTAAAAGCATTTTTCTTCCTAATTTAACAATTTATTGCTTTTATGAGGGATTTTGACATTTCGGACTTGCTTGCTGAGTTTTCCTGACCCCCTTGTGTGTACCTAGAGCTATTCTTATTACACATGTGTCCTCTCATAAGATACACTGTAAATCTTGCTCTCCTGAATTCAATGATGGGATGTGAACTTGGTAATGAGCAGCTGACAGATTTTCAACAAAGTCGAATGCTACTCACACTGCGAGCTGGGAAGTATGTTTCAGTCTACTCCTCCTCAACATGCAGACCCAGTAGTTTACTTCTCTTGTAAAAGTGGATTGGCCTGTCACATATTCCCAAAACCAACTCATCTGGTAGTTGATACATCTATAAAAACATTTCCTTACCCAAACCTTTCACTAAAGGCTACAGATATATTTGTCAGTATCTTGCCACCTATCCTGGGTCCCACCATAGACCCCCTTGAGTCACACAATGAACTTATAAAACACCTACTACCTTCATAGCACTCCTCTGCATGTTAGGAATAATATTAACAATAATCTCTAATATTCACTGAGCACATAGTTCTGGATGCCAAGCATGTACCCCATGACTTCCCTTTATTATTCCATGTAATCCTCACAAGATATTTTAGTATCTTTTGTTTCCCAGTGTTTATTTGCTTTGTTTCTATCTTCGTACAATGCATGGTATGTACAAAATACTTAATAAATGATTTTGAAATAGAGCAAGTGAAAGAACGCAGTGTCCAGAGGGCGAGCCTTTTCAGCGATAAGGTATCTGTTGTTTGACAGCGTTTATTATCAGCTCACAAAGAAGCTTGCAATCTGTTTGCAAATACAAACTAAGCATAAATGAAACTGCAAAAACCCTTACCAAGCAATACAGAAATGAGCATAAATGCAAAGGGCAAGTGAGTTATCTATGTGCCAGGAGACCAGGAAGAGAGGAGAGCTTGGAGCCCGATAAGGACAAAGTTACATGGAGGAGAGATTCAAAAACAGCCAGATTTGTATAAAGCCTCATGGATGTGGGAAAAAACACCAGTGACCACTATTGTCTTGTTTCTTGGCTGATGCTTACATCTTTGTGCCAGCATGCGCCCTGGAGATCAATAACTCCTTAACTGTTGTTCTCACATAATTGAAAAACTATAGGGGAAATTTTGGTCCATGTTTAAGGACTAGTCATTACTTGACAGCTCTATAGAGGGAAGACTTGGATTTCTTCCAAAAATGCTAACGCTGACCTCCCACTGCCCAAAGTAAGCCTTTCCGTAAAAACTCAATAACCTCTTTGCTATACTTCATGAAAGAGGAAAAGTAAACACTTTTTCTGACAGTTACTTAACCTCTTCAAGCTGGAGATGCCTCATCAGTAAAACAGGAATGCCCTCTGTCTCTCAGGGGTGTGAGGAGAAACTAAAACAATCTAAGTTTCATCACTCACAGGTAGGGGGAGCTTCAGAGTTCATATTACCAGTATCTAGGGAGGTTTAGGTGATCGTTGAGATTAAAATATGGGACTCTGTCCAAGTCTGAGTTATAACAGTCCATATCAGGGTTCCTTAACCTCAGCGTGATTGGCATTCTGGGCCAGATAATTTTTTGCTGTAGGCAGTGGCACAGGGCATGGTAGAAGGGAGCCATCTTATACACTGCAAGAATTACAGCAACATTCCCCTGTCCCTACTTACTTAATGCCAGGAGCACTACCTCAGTCATGACAAATGTCTCTAGACATTTCCAGATGTACCCCTGGTGGAGGGAGACAAAATTGTACCCCAATTAAGAGCCACTATTCTTATTATAGAATAAGAAGTGCTACTCAGGCTGTCTAGCTTTCAGTGTAACACAAAGTATTTTGTAAAGTCTCAGTAAATAGAAACTAAATATACAAAAATAATTGGGGAAACCAAAATATAATATAATATAATTTGGAAATATAGTATAATTATATATATAATTTGGAAAACCAAAATATCTAAATCACCTGAAAGTGAAGTTAGGCATCATCTGACACTCCATGTTAGATGACATGAAAAACTAAAAGTGTCTCTACTGCCACAGAAAGAAGCTGAATGCAGGCATGCAGCGGGAGGTAGAGCTATTTTCAGGAGACAACCAAAAGTCAAATCTAACTGTAATGGCAAGGGGTGAAATAGTCTAATTAGATTATGTTCTCATCAAAATAGACACTGTATGACACTTATTTTTGCCACCTCAGTACCAACTCATAATGGCACCTTACTATGGCACCTCACAAATGTCCTAAGGGAAATAGTCTAAGAGGTCTGTTTGAATGGTAGAGAGGTGGTTGGGACCTCAAGGATGTTCTAGGCAGAGAGAAAAGAGCATAAAACCACTGGATGTGGTGGCAACACCTGCAGTCCCAGCACTTGAGAAGGGGAGGCAGGAGCCCTGCCTGGATGGTTTAGCAAGATTCTGTTAAATACTCACTTCTGTAATGGCCAGCAATGATGAGTATCTCTTCGCATATTTACTGGCCATTGGTGCTTCTTCTGAGAAGTGTTTATTCATTTTGTTTTTTGATTGGATCTTTTATTTTGGGTGGTCTATTTTTTTGTGTTTTTTATATATTCTAGATATTAATCATCTGAGGAGCAGCTGGTGAAAAACTTTCCCCCATTCTCTAGGTTGTCTTTTCACTGTTTGTTTTTTCTTTTGCTGTGTAGAGGCTTTTTAATTTGATATGATCCATTCATTGATTCTGGATCCTATTTTCTGTGCAACCAGGTTTCTGTTCACAAAGTCTTTGCTTATGCCTTTAACTTCAAGAGTTCTACCTGTTTTTCTTCATAAGTATTACTATTTTAACATTTAATTATTTCCTTTTGATTTTAGATTAATACCTGGTGAGAGATAAAGATCTAGATTCAATCTCTGTCTGTGGACAGGTGGTTTTCACATCACCATTAATGTCCATCAAGAGATGAATGTATAAAGAAAATGTGGCCTTTACACACAGTGGAGAACTACTCTGCCATAAAGAAGGATAAACTTGATTCATTTGTAGCAAAATAGGATGCGCCTTGAGATCATAATGTTAAGTGGCAAGTTTAATATCACATAGATTCTCTTATATATATATATGAGAGAAGCCTAAAGTATAAATAGAGAGCAAAATAAAAGATAGATAATAGAGGCTGGGGATTTAGTTCAGTGGTTAGAGTGCTTGCCTAGTAAGCAGAAGGCTATGAGTTCAATCCCCAGCACCCAAAAAAAAAAAATTGTACCTAAAGATATGTTTCTCGTAGCTACCATACCATTTTAAGTGTGATAATGGAGAGAAAAATGGATGTAAATTACATCGCCTGATCTAAGATGTCATTTTAAAAAGTTATATCACCTACAATGGGAAAACTGGAAATGCATAAAGGGTATGGTTACAACCTCTCCTTCCCAAAAGACTTCAAATGGACAAAAGGAACGAAGGAAGTGTGAAGGAAAATGTCTCCTCCAAATAAAGCAGGGTTTCTCAACTTCAGCATTTTGGCCTGGATCATTCTATGCTGTGGGAGGATTCCTTATGCATTTTAGAATGTCTAGCAACATCTTTATTGTTGGGTTGATCAGAAATATCTACAGACATTGCCAAAAGTACCTTGGGGTAGTTGTCAAAATCACCTCTGGTTAAGAAACACCGGAGTAAAGCAACAAAATTTTCTCCAGTGAATAGGAAGTAACACTTGCCTACCTCCTGTTCTGGGGAATGTGCCCATTTTCACATTCCAGAATGTTCTCTCCCATGAGCTTCTAGAACATTTTAGCTGCAGTGTAGAAAAACAAGCCAGAGAAAGAAAAGCGAAAAGGCCCTGAGAGAGTTTCAGCCTGAATTATTGCTGATAGTGTCCTCTTATCAGAGGTCAGACTATGAGATAACAGAAAGCCATAAATAATAGTAACACACACCTGGGTTTGTAAAGCATTAGACAACTTACAAATTAATTCCCTGTGCCCTGTTGTCTCAAGTTCTCTTAGTGAATTTGTCAAAGAGGCTATTTTGTCTGTATCTTATATAAAGTACCCCAAACTTTCATTCAAATAACCAGTGAGAAATAGAACAAGGACTTCACTCAGGTCTTGGACTCCAAATTCAGTGTTCTTCCCACAACACTGAGTTGCGGTATGAGCCCAATATGAGTTGATATTTGTGTAGGAGGGAAAAAAAAAAGTCCTAAATCAGTTTGCTAAAGTGGTCCTGATGGAAAAGTCTGAAAGGTTGCAAGGTCATACTTTAAGATATTAGCAATACTGCCTTATTGCTTCCCTCATCATAAAGAAGTGAACAGATCAAAAAGAGGTGATCTCTCAGAAGGTGTTGCTTTCCTTTATTTCCAAGAGATCAGTGCCTTATACTTTAATCCCCATATTTCCCACATCCTCCTACATTACCCCACATCACAAATTGTAGTATCTTTTTCAGTCTTCATAAATAACCTTGTTTTGACACCTCATTTTAACAGAAAAGCTTATAGTAGAAAAAAGGTGAGTTGTAAAAGCCAGTGAGAACCAATATCAAGGATTAAATTATGTGCCCTCACCTTCTTTAAGGTTTTTCTCCCCTTTGTTTTACCTCTGTTAGATTCCTCAAGGCTACCATATAAAAATAAGTTGTCAGCACTTAAGTTTGTGTGATGCTACACTTACACTGTTAGCTCTCTAGTAACCAGTAATAATGGGAAAGGATGTATACACATATACGTCTGTGTTTTGAGTTTGCTGAAGTGTGACAAAGGTTCTGCAATGCTTGGATAGAAGCCTTACTACTGTCTGCATGGTTTACTCCTGCTTTTCAGTGGTACTTAGAAGATCTGTTTGGCTAACAGTTTTATCCCCGTGCAGTGGTATTTGAGTCTTATTGGCTGAGTTATCACTGCCTGTCAAAACTCCTACTTCACTCCCTCTGCCCCCAGATAAATCAAGTGATGTGATAAGCAAACAGAGTGTTAACTGAGTCCCCTGCCCACAAACGTCCTTGTGAAAAATGGTAGGCTGGTTTCTCCAATTTAGACCATCAGGTGACAGCAGTAGGAAAGAGTTTAGCACAAATACATAGAATTTGGGAATACTAAATGACCAATTCTCACCCTTATTGTTGTCATCATTATTTTTTTTCTTTTTGTTTTTGGTTCTTTAGAAGAGAATTTCATGGGTTAAAAGAAATCCGTTTAACAAAACAGAATGCAACTTAATAGTGACTTAAAGCAAGTTAGACAATATAACATGCCGAAAAACTGGCTAGACCAAATTATAACTTCAACGGAGATGACTTATTGTATAGTACAAATCTCTAAGTCAGCAACATAGTGCAATGAAGAAGAACACTCATTATGACCTTGTTCTAAATAATTAGGAATATAACATCCGCTATTGTGTCAGTGTCAGAAGTGTGGTAACCAGCTCTCCTTGCTACGCACTGCATTCCCTCTCCCTCTTGTGATAACAGGTACTGTCCAAGGGGAGGAATATGTGACCCAACCCCAGCCATACCTTAGCTAGAATGATTGTATACCATGTCGACAAATGACTGGCACTCAGCCAGAGTTCTCTATGCAAATTATTTAAATTAATTTTAGTGGAAATCTCTCCTAAACTCTTGAGAGCCAGAAACAAGGAGACTTGGAGTTGCTCACAAAAATATTTGTCATGTAGGAGAAGCATATCAGCAATTGCCCACCATCTACCTTTGATCTATGAGTTTCTGCAATACTCTTCCAATAAATTACTTATTTTGCCTAAGCTGGTCTAAAGTAGTTAGTTCCTGTTAAATGCTTCCAAAAGAGAAGTGATTCCTAAAATAATCCTCTTGTTATGCTCTGCTCCAGTCAGCCCTTTAGTGTAGTGTCTAAATGCCAGTGTTGTTCACATTTTAAAGTAGAGGACATCAGAGAGGGCTCAGAGAGCGATGGTAGATAAGACCACCCAGCTGGACAGCAGGACGCTAAGAGAGTGGCATTCTTTAATCTGTAAAAGAGAAAGCTGAGAGATCAAGGTTATTTTCATGTGACTTGTAACTGATGGAATACTGCTTTCTTTATTATCAATATTTAACAGGTACAAGATTTTTGGGAATACACACTGTTCTACTTTGATCGAAACATGTAGAAGGAGGAAGGTGGACAAAAACATGTCTTACATCAGTTCAGTGGTCACGTGAAGTTAGTGACTATTTGGCCCCATGCCTGATCTTGTGTTGGGTACTGCCACCCAGAGAGACAGACATTGTTTCTTTTCACAGGCTTCACAGCTTTGAAGCTTGCAACCACAAAATTAAATCAGAAATTTCTTTCCACAAGGAAGAAAGATAATACAGATATTTTGAAAGAAAAGCTAAAGAAATGAAGACCTTCTATGTAAACCAAAAAAAGATTTACTGAAAGCCTACTATGTACTAGGATCAGAGCTGTCAAATAAAAATGCAGACATTAGTCAAAAAGGGTCATTTCTTACAAGTTGAGATAAATCAAAGTAGACACAGGAGATGCAAAGCAAGAAATCAGAAGCTACAACCAGGCCAGTGGAGACACATACATACCTGACAACAGCCTGTTTCTGTCACTGAAAAAAATATATATATGGGAACCAAAATCATATACCTACTTGGCCCCATGTTTGCATCATCCCAACCAGCATAAGAAGGATGCTGTTGTGCTAGAGAAGTAAGCTGTCTCCAAAAGGGAACGTAGTATAGTGATGTGTCCATTTAATGACAGGGATACAGTCAGAAATGTATCTTTAGACAATTCTGTCACTGTGCATACTACACAAACTAGATGGTATAGCTTACCACATACCTAGGCTACATGGTGTATATAAATATATCTGGTGTAGCCTGTTGGTCCTCAGGCCAAGATGAACAAACAACATGAGATAAAAGCCAGAGAGGAAACGATATAAGTAAATGTGAGATGTCTCTGGCTATTGCTGGTGTAACACCACATATTGTTTAATAGTAAATTCTTTTTAATATATAAGTAGGAATGTGATCTAAAATAATGGCAACAGTAGAGTATAGAAAATACACCAGTAATACAGTCTTTTTTTAGCATTATCAGGTATTTTGTACTACTTATAATTGTATGTACTAATTATAATTAGCAACAAAGTAGGTTTCTTTACCTACTTTGCATCACCACAAACATGTAGGTAATACATTGTGTTATGATGTTACACCAGCTAAAATGTCACTAGGTAACAGGATTTTTCAGTTCCATTCTAAACTTATGGGACCATATTTTATGTGTAGTCCATCTTTGACACAGGCCTATGTATATAAAAACTAAAGATATCAGCATAACAAATCAGTGAAAAAAAGAACAGACTGTTCAACAGATGGACTGGGTAAAGATGACCGTTCAGATTAAATGCAGTGGTTGTAATGCAGGGAGAGCTGTGTATACTCTAGAGCTGGAACTGGGTACCCTCCTGTGTTGGGGGTCCCCAAGACCACCCTCAGTGTGGATGATTGGCTAGAAAGACTCATAGAGTTTAGAAAACCTTTATACTTACAATTAAAGAGTATTACAGTGACAGAATAGGGAGCAAAATCAGCAAAGGGAAAAGGTGCATAGGACAGAACCCAAGATAGATTGCAGCATCACCTTACTCTCAGGGTATTATGGGTTGTATCTAGATGTCCTCCAAAGGCTCATGAACTCATGGGTGGGGCTTTTGGAGCTGGCTGGATCTAGAGTGTGTGATGTAGGATTAAGGGTGTGTGGTACTACATTAGTCCACTGATTAGAATTAGCATGCTCTGAATGTGACCAAATGGATTCATTGAAGACAGAAGCCCCACCCTGGGCATAGGTGGCATCACCCAGAAGGCTTGTACCCTGGATGAGACAAAGGGAAAGGTAGGCTCACTGTTGCTACTTGCTGCTGCCACCTTCTGCTTGTCACACCATGAACTGTTTCTCCTCTGCCATGCTTCCCTGCCATGGAACCAGATGACTACGGACTGAAATCTCTACGAACTGTGAGCCGAATAAACCTTTCCTCCATTAACTTGTAGGTGCCAGGTATTTTGTTCTAGCAATGGGAAAAGTAACCAAGACAAAGGGATTGTCCCCAGATGCAAGAGATACGAGAATAGGTTCTCTGAAATTTAAGACAGAAGAGCAATCTAAGAGAAAACAAAGAAAATATGGTAAATATAGTTAAAGAAATAAAGAAAGGTGTCGAAGCCATAAAGAAATAATTTGAATATATACAGCTAAGAATTTCAGATAAAATCAAAGATTCAAAATCAATTCCTTTGGAATAAAATCAGGGTCAGGTTAAACAGCATGTTAAAGGGCTGAACTGGACTGTATACATTTTACCTTCCAAAAATTTTTCAGTCACCCCTCCCTTAAATCAGGATGGGTTACATACATGTCCACACAAGAAACGTAAACATTCTGTACTACATGCATGTACTAATAAACTAAAATTTAAAAATAAACAAACACCCTCTTCGCTGAACAATGCTGCATTCACTGTGTTTGGCTACCAACTTCTCCGTGACTCCAGTAACCTGCTTAGGCAGCAGTGACCATCCTGCTCTCTTCACCGCTAGTGTAGACCAGCTCCAGCACCAACTCCCGAGCCCCTGCACACTGCGGTCTGAGAGGGAATAAGCCCTGGGTCAGTCCCATGTGTTTTATTCCTGGCCGAAACGAGAAGCAGACAACTTTTGAAGAAGGAGCAACCTGGGAAATGACACAGCCTCCAGATCCTTCCAGAAACAGGCCTGCCTCTTGGGGCTCTTCGCTTTGAAGAGCATTCCCAAAATGTCAGCCCCCTTGGTGTTCGTGCACAAGGGCAAAAACACCTTCCCAAACCAGCCCTGGCGTAAGGATTTTCTGCCCCACTGCTGCTCAGCGTGCACATGTGCAAACCACCATGAGACAACCATTGTCTGAAAACTGCCTCATATTGCTTTCCTGTTCAAAGGGTGGGGACCTGGGGACATTGCATCCCTCTGGCTATATTGCCAAAACACTATCCCTGCACCTGGTAACAGAGCAGCCCTGAAAACTGCCCAAATTGCCACATCTCTCAGAACTATCCCATCCCACCCAGCAATCCAACAACCACCTAAAGGTTAAACAAAAACAAAAAAGTGTATCCAAGAAACGTCAAATTCAAATTCCTGTTTCTTCAAATTCCTGCATTCAAATTCCTGTTTCTTTACCCACCTTCCTACCCCCCCACCACCTCCCTTCCTTCCACTTGTCTTTCTAAAATAATTTCCATGTACCTTAGCCTCAACTAAGCCTTCTTTTTTAAGAGTACATAAATTTAGGAATCTAACTAAATTGAGCATGTCCCTTTAAATAAAGTCGTCTCACCCTGTAAAAGTCAGAACACAGTGACCCTCTAAGTCTGGCGCTCACCCCTCAGGTTAAAGTGCCTGCTATGCAATAGGGGCTCCAGTGGACGTTCCCCCAGAAGGAGAGTTCTGGAAGGTATTTTGGCGTGCTACATGCAAACGCAGCAGCCAGCGGATCTCATCATTTCTAAATGTCAGCCTTCGTATAATCCCTCTGACCTGTTCCAAAGCTTATAGGCCACAGAACATTTTATCTGGCAGTGCCTTTTATATACTTTTTTTTTACATTTAAAGTGTTATCCATATTCCCTTCCATCCCCCTCTGAAGGAGACCTGGCGCTTCTATACATATGGTGAGTAAGGCATCAAGGAATTCAAGCAAATGATAAAAATATGTCTGCAGGGAAATAAATTTCCTTTTCTGAAATCAATCATGTGCTATTCACACAAGCTGAAGAAATAGCCTGAAACACCCCTTATCTCACTGCCTCACTCCACTCAGGTATCCTGTGCAAACACTTAAAGGCCACAGGCTTTCTCTTCTGGTCTTCTTTCTACCACCACAGAAGGGAAAGGAGACAGAGATATGCGGACAGACAGGCAGATGGGGCGTGATCACCCTGAAATGACTGGCTGGCTGTCACAGGAATAGATAGCCAGGACGGATCCATTATCCCACACAGATAGTGTGCATAGCAATCAGCACCGTGGGAAGACAGGCAGCCTCTTCCCCACAGATCAGAATAGAAATGGGAGCTTGTGTTATTCCCACCTGCTCCTGTTGCCTCATTTTGATTGCGATGCCCACAGGCTCTTGCTTCACGGGAGAACAAAGGCATTGCTGCAAAAAAGGCATTTTCTAAAATTGTTTAAAAATGGAGGATACTTATCTGCCTGAGCTGTGGTTCTTAACCATGTCATGGACAGGGGAAATTTAAATGTGGGTATACCCCCCCACACCAATCCCTCAGGCCAGGTTGCCCACGGGTGCATCTACTACACCCCCTAGCAACTCAGTAACCCTAGGGAAGTCCCAGAGCCGGAAGAGGCTCTGAGATCACTCAGCATGGATGTTTGGATTGACTGAAATGTGTGTGTAATCACTCGTCCCTGCACTCTGAGCAGGGTAGGAAGTGCTGGCAGTATTAGGGGAGGAAAGAAGTTGAATCTAACAGTGCTTAGAGTTACTTAGAGAAACCCATTTCCAACCACTCAACCAGCACCTTTAAAAACCAGACTAGTATCTGGCTCTCAAGACTTAACAATATTTTAGTGTGAAACTTTTCATTCACTATGTCTTTGTATGGCACTGCAAGTAACAAATAGAGAAATCAAGGCAGTAAGTTTTTGTGGAACTCAACTGTCATACTATGGGTGGCCAAAGCATCAAGGTTGCCCCAAATCTTGAGATAACATTATAGCTGAAATTTTGGAAAAAAAATTGGATTAATTCTACTTTTTATCTTATGCCTATGAGTCTTATTGAATTCTAAAAATGCAATATTTACTTAAAAGTGAAAGGGAATTATAGAGGAAGTAAGGAAACTAAAAAATTCTGCACTTAGTTAGACTCACAGCATGACTACAAATGTTTTCATTTTAATATGTTAAGTAAGAAATATTTAAAGCTGAAAAGAATAAAATAGATCCTCAAAAACACTACTCATTTTGTCTTAAATAATCAATTAAAATGAAGGAAATTGCTATTTATTGAGTGTCTATTCTACACTGGGACTGTGCTAGGCATTTATCTATAATCTCAAATCCTCCCCTAACCCCACAAAGTAGGTGGCATGTTCCCTATGAGATAAAGAAACTTAGATTGCATGACTTTCCCAAAGTCATACAGCTGCTCTGTCCCACAGCCAATCCTGGACTCCAGGTCATTTGGGCCCAAAATCCATCCCCCCTCTCTCTCTCTATTCTGTTCTTAAAGTACCATCATTTCATACATTTTAGAGAACTGGGGTAGAATTTTAATAGCTTGCAGACTGGTACATCAAGCAAAACAAAACACTGCTACGTTAGATGAAGACAGAGCTTAGCAAACCTTCATTCAGCTATGCAGGTGAGCATGACCGAGTGGACTTGGATATTTACATCTGAACCCAGAAAAATTAAGCCTGAAGCCCAAACTGCATAATTGCAAATCTGGATAAGAATGCTCAGACCTATCTTGCAGGCACTGGTTCTAATCACCTGGCATCCCTGCTCGGCTCTGCTCATCCATGGGTGAGATTGAGGACAGGTGGTGACTTGAATCTGACAGTACTTCCATTAGTTTGCTCTTCCCAACTCTACCTGCTATTATATCTCATCCTATTCTAATTATCTCCTTCACTGTCTGAATGATCTTCCATTTATTTCAAAAGAGTATTTTTATTAACCTTCCATCCATTTAATAGCTTTTTAATCCCCATCCCTTTTCCAAGCCTTTTTACTGAATGCTACCTGCTCTCTGAATCCGCTCCTTTCAGCCTCTTAGCTCTTCTCCAGGTGCTGCTTCCTCCACAGCAACTGCAGTTTGCACCCTCCTCCTGCCTCCAAGTCCTTGGAACACTTTCCAAATGGGACTCCTCCTCCAGATAAGTGCCGTTCCCATCCCACTTTTTAAAGTGCATTTGAGCCGTTCACTTTGTGGCTATATGGAGCCGGGAGAAAAACGCACCCAACACCTCCCAAGTCAGTACTATGACCTTGCATTTTGACTTGATGAGAAAACTGACCTTGGAGAAACTTCATTAGCTTGTCCAAGGTCACACAGCTTGCAGAGGCTGAGCTAGGGATTCATCTACAATTTACACAGCATGATAAGTGGGGCCTTTTAATTATGCTCTGTTGTAACAAACAGGAAAATAATGTCAGTCAAGGACTTAGAATAGAGGTTTGGTGCACGTTGATTGCCTCGTTGTGCAGTCATAACTAAGAGAGTCTATGATCAATCCATTCAGACATACTTTCTAAGGACAGAAGTAAAAGGTCAGAGTGAAGCTTAAATTATCCAAACACTAAAAATCAAATCTGAGATCAGAACCTTCTGCTAGTGAAACATGTGAATTTGGGTAAGTGGGTTACCCCAAAGTAATACTTTATTGACTGGCTCACCCCAGGAGAATACAAGGCCCTATTAAATGCCACTTGGTTATTTTTTTACCCAGAGCAAAACCTAGCAGAGAGATGGTATTTAATCATTACTTTTTGTTTTAATATGAACTTCTTTTCTGCCACTTCTCTCTCAAGTAATGATCTCAAACTTGTTTATTTATTGATGTGCATTGCATCGATTCTATCATCAATCATTCACTGTTATTATCATCATCTTTACCTAGAGTTGATAGGGCTCTAAGAGTCTGAGAAACAGGACTTTCATGATGAATTAGACACATATTAGATGAAATGAAGTTATAATAAAACAACATCGATAATATCCAAAACTTAATGAGCACTCAGTATAAACCAGGTAGTGTGTAAGAGCTAAGTGAGTAATGCTCACCACAAAAATCTCCATTTCACAGATGGTGTAATTAAGGCTTATGATTACAGAGCATAAATAACTTGTCTGAGGTGACATGGTGGTGAACTAATTGATTCTAAAGCCCAGTATTCACCATTAGCATGTGGTATGTATTTGGCAGAAGAGTGATGAGAATGTAAATCTTTTATACCAAATCCTACAGTCTTTCCAAGACTTCCCCTTGAATATGTCATATTCTAAATCCATGGCTGAGATCACAGAATTTAATACAATTGTCCTAGCTAAGACTGAAGTCATTTTGTCTCTTTCTAAAGTGAGTGGACAGAGAAAATGCATATGAGCAGCTGGTTCCTTGTACCAAGCTGTGCTGGAGACCTGGGGACTGGGTGGTCTGAGCAGAGCTTGGGAGCAGGGGCAGATCTCTTCAGCTGGCAGGGACACAGAAGCCACGCAGGGTTGCCAAGCAGGAGACAGAGGTCACAGCCCTCTTTTCAATTAGATCATCCCAACCCACCAGCTCTTGCTACCACTGCAGTTAAGACAGACGGTGCCTGTTCTGGCAGGATGCTTGGAGCAGCCACAGCTCCTATCACCTCTCCATGGCGGGGCCACACAATAACATCCCCAGACATCCTGCCACTCCAGCAAGCCCTCAGGGTGAGTCATTGTACAGTTGCTGCAGAACTCACTGTGTAGGGGCTGGGGATTTAGCTCAACTGGTAGAATGCTTGCCTAGCAAGCACAAGGCCCTGAGTTCGATCCCCAGCAACCCACCCCCCACAAAAAAAAAAAAAAGAACTCACTGTGTAGCAATGGGACCAACAGAAGAATATCTGAACCCACAATTAATGTTCCTGTAGTTCCAATCAGAAGGAGGGGCTGTCAGCAACTTAGATCTCCATTTCAGAAGACACAGTGTTCTGTTGCTCTGGTTAGGTTACCATGTCAGCTGCTGAAACAAAGCCAAGACAAGAGTGACTTTAACAAGATAACTTATTTTTCTCGCATGTAACAATCCACAGAGAGCTGTCTAAGGCTGCAGAAGACTCCATGGCGTCAGGAACCAGGGACCTTACATCTGGTACTTTGGCACCTTCAGCATACAGATTTTAAATCATGGTCCACAATGGCTGCTCCTGATCCTTCCATTATCTTTATATTCCAGACAGCAGAAATGAAGAGGATGAGAAGCAGAAGAGAAAAAGGTGTCTTCTCATAATAAGGTTTAACAAAAAATTAGCACTCAGCTCTCCCACCACATGGCATCAGGCAGAATTTAGTCAAACTGGTCACATGAGAGGTTAGGAAATTTTAAGATTCACCCAAGTACATGGCTCCTCTGCTTAGTACATGGCTAAGTACATGGCTCCTCTGCTAAGGAGCCATGTACTTGGGTGAATCTTAAAATTTCTATTACCCGAAGAACAAAATAACCAAGAGCTACTGGAGAAAGTTAGCACTCTCTGATGTTGTTTTCCTCCTAACCAATTTTGATACATGCCTTCCTTCCAGGCATGGAACACTCTTCAGTAATTTCCAAACAAGACAACCTAAAGTTGTGCCCATCCTGCATGCAACTGAAATTTAGTAAGCCTGGGAGTTACATGGTTTTCTCCATTAAATCTGACATGTATGCACAAAGTCTGAGCCACCTGCAAGTCTGAAAATGTGGGGCAGAAGAGAGCATGGTGGTTGAAAAGATTAGTATCGAAAAGATACCAAGTACTTTGCAACAGAACAGAAGAAAAGATCCTTTGATGGCATCTCAGGAATTAGCAAGATCCTGCCCTTTGCAGGCCGAAAGGTGCAGAAGTGAAAGTCTTTGATTTGAGAAGAATCCTGCTTGAGAAAGACCACTAGGGAAATGGTTCTCCAGAACTCAATTCACAGTACTCAACCATCCAGCCAATCAGAGCTTGCTGGGGCCATGATCCAAGCAGACTTAGCTATTGCTTGAGCTGGTGGCAGATGTTGGCGTTATCCATGTGGTGCTGTTTCTACAGGGAGGCCAAATGCAAGAATTATGTGGTTAAGGAGGCTTCCCCCCTGATTTCAGAAGGCCTGGGAGGTACAGCACCATGCCCCTGAGAGCGCAGTGCGTGAAGCTGTGAGAGTGAAGTGGAAAATGCAGGAAAGACCCCAGGAAGATGGATCCAGTAATGTGGAATGTCTGAAGAAAGCAAACAATGAGAAGGGCCATGGAACTATGGGATTTATAATGTTTGCCCTACTGGTTTTTGGTCTTGCTTTGGTCTGATTTTTTTCTATATATGCCTACTTCTTCCTTTTAGAATGGTAATGTTTACCCATACCATTGCGTGTTGGAAGTATTTAACTTTCTTTTCTATTTTTACATGGGCTCTCAGCTAAGAGTTGGCCTTGAGTCCCAGAGGAGACTTTGGACATAGACTTTTTAGCAATGCTGGAAATGTCTTTGGCTACTCTTAGAGATGAACTAAATGTATTTTGCATAAAGAGATGAACATGTGTCTTTTTATGGGCCAGGAGTAGAATGTCATGGTTTAAACATCTGTGGTGTTGCCCACAAGCCTCATGTGTTTTGAAGGTGATTGAATCATGAAGCCTCTACACTCATCAGTGGACTCATCCTCCAATGGGCTAAACGTGCTGTTTGGAGGTGGAGCCTGGTCACAAGAGTGAGTCAGCGTGGGTGTGAGACAGTATCCCAGCTCCTCCCTTCCCTGCTTCTCCCTTCTCTTTCTATTTCCTGACTACCATAATGTGAGCAGCTCTTCTCCACCAGACCTTTCCACATGCCATTTCTGCCTTGGAGTCAACAGATCTGTGACTGAACTATGAGTCAAAATAAACCTCTCTTCCTTTAAATTGTGGGTTTCAGGTATTGTGTCCCAGTAATGAAAAAGTGACTAAGACTGAGGATATTTATTCACTGTTGTAGCAAGATCTAAAGTAACAATGGGTTAAACAAAATGGCTTGGTTCTTTTTATGGGACAATCTGAGCTTATATAGACCAGGTGTTCTCTCAGCTCTGCGCCACTGGAGATTCAGGCTTCTTCTGTCTAGTTGTCCCCTGTCCTCAGTAAGTCATCCCACACTTGATTTAATGTTGCTGCTCCATTTTCTGCTGTATTTCAGCCACCAGGAAGTGGGAAGGGACAAAACGACATGACCTTAGTTTGGGAACAGAACATGAAATAGGCATCACTTCCGTCCACTGCCCATTAAGCTAGAAATAAGCCATGTGGCCAACCTCAATATTGAAAGATGTTAAGAAATTAGAATCTTTAGCTCCATAAGCATGGATTTGGGGATTCTATGGCTGAAGAATGAATGGGAACAAGAATACTAGGGATAATTAAAGTTCCTAAAATGCTGGTTGAATCTAAAACTGGATAAATTTAGGGAAAATTTTCACTCATCTCTCTGTGATGGTTAATCTTGATTGTCAACTGAATGGCCTGAGAGGATCTTAAGATTAGTAAAGCACACTTCTGAGTGTATCTGGATGGGTCATGGGGACATGATCTTGGATCTATATGTATATGTGGTCCCTGGCCCTTACCTCTCTGGCTCTTTCCTTTTTACTCCACTTTCTGAAACCCCTGAAACCATGAGCCAAATTAAACCTTTTTTTTTTCCTTTAAATTGTGTATGTTAAGTGTTTTATTCCAGCAACAAAATCTGACTCATATGAGCTATATGAGTGTAACCTGAGAAAAGAGAACAGAGGAAGACAGTGTCTGTGAATTCAGGATTTGGAACTTACAGTCCTTTCCTCTCTATGCAAGTGACAGGAAATGAGTCAAATTCCCCACAAAGAAAGCCAGATTCTACAGCCAAAGAAAGACAAAATTTCTTAAAGATATTGATTCTTCAACACTAACAAATCTTGAAGGTAGATATGTCAATTCTGGGATAGTGATAGGCTGAAGGTACAGTCAGTATGTTTAAAAAAAAAAAACTTGGGGACAGCATAAGTTCTACTTCAATAAAAGTGAGCGTATCTTTATCAGAGTTGACAGAGATCATTAAAAAGTGAAAGCAGGAACCTGATATATTGATAATTCCTCCAGAACTTGGCCTTACAACAACAAGCTATATTCAGTGGAGTATGTTTTTTCCTGTCTCATGCAATGAAATCCAATCTCATATAAGTTTTTATTTGCTCAGAGTGATAGATAAGCCTCCTAAAGTATAGTTTAAATCAATATTCTATTCCCCAAGTTAACTGAAACTGTAGGTTCATTTAATGAATAGATATATGTGCAACTTTATAAACATCCTGCTGTATTTTTTTAAATGGGGAGGGGATACCCAGAACATGACTTCACTTTGCAGGATAGTCTTGACTGAGATTCTAATGCTAAAATAAATGATGTATGAACATATCCCATATTGCCTAATGAAATATCTCATATTGGCTGTTAGTAGGCTGGCTTTATGAGCTAGTAAAGAAACTGGGGAACTGAGGACATTAAAAAGAAGATTGTTTCAAATAATAACAATAATAACTAACAGTTATCAAGTGCTTAAAATATGCCAAGCTCTGTCCTAAGTGATATATATATATAGATATATATAGATATATATATGCTTTACAACTCACTTGATCCTTCCAGTAATCCTAAAAGAGAAGTATTATTTTTTCATATACAAATTTAAGAGCAAAAGAGCTACAGTGAGAATAAATAACTTGACCAAAGTAACACAACTATTAAGTGTTGGAACTAGGTTTAAGATTTTATTTGCCAGTCAAGAGATCTGAATGCTTCCCACCAACAGGTAGAACCTGGATCATATAAGAATTTAGTGCTTAGTCATTTCTATTGGTGCTAAATTAGAAGGAATTAGGGATGTCCTGTGTGCTCACTACTGCACAGAATCTTTCACCCCTGCAGGGTCCGCTGTGTCTGTCCTCCCTCACTACTCCAAGTGAATCTGTCATAAATCTTTACACTTACAGAAAATGACGACATTTGAATATATTGCCTCAAGGCAATTGCATATACTAATCCTGTTCAAATAATCCATTTTTCAAAAATCTCTAAAATCTGCTGATGAACAATTCCTAATTATGGCTGCAGTAACTCCTTATGACATTGTCAACACTTAAACCACTTGATTTGAAATGTTCTGATATACCCCTTAGGCAGGATGGAGGGCATTCAGCCTCAGTAGCAACTGTGAAACTCTGCCACTGGAGCACAAAAGTAACTAGAGATAAATGTAAAATTACTGCATATAGATACAGTCTAGTACAATTTTATTTACAAAAACCAAATATCCTGCTGCATGTGGGTTCCAGGCCAGTAGTTTGTGGACACTTGGACAAGAAATTCACTGGGACTTTTCAAAGGCACAAGGTCACACGACCTCTATTTTGAAGAATAAGCTTATGAGTGGCCTCGGATGCCCATTCTGTTTCTGGTATAGTCATAACCTCTAATATTAGTTCCTTTTTCTTTTCTTTATGTATGTTCATGCTTGTCAGAAGAATCCCAGTGTTTAGTTTAGAAAATGCACTTGCCACTCCATCAATAAGTGATATGATATAGAAGAAATTATTGCTAGAATAAGCAATCCATAAAAAACAAGAACCTACTGTGTGCATGGGCAATCAAAGGTTTCATGTGCTCACTTTGCAGCCATGTCCTATATAAGAGTATCTGGCTCATATAAATGTAGGTATCCATTACAATCTGTCCAACTGATAGAACAGAGTGAAAAGCAGTAAACTGAACACCTCTCTTCACAGGGGGGGATTTTGTCATCAAGGACACAAGATGGACATAACCCTGATTCCAGGAGGGGAGAAAAGGAAGCATACAGAGTAAAAGGAAATTGTCCTTTTACTCAGTGAGCCCTTTAAAGGACTTCCTTGGAAGTCCTTTATAAATACCTCTACTACAGGGCATAGGACCCATCCACCCTTCTAGGCAAAAGAGACTGGCAAACCCTGTCTTATGGCTGATCCACCACCTCATTAAATAAAATCAGGAGGATATTCTAAGAAAAATTGGGAATAGTCACAGGACAGGCAATCAGCATCTCCACCACACGTGTTCAAAAAGACTAATTTTTTGGTGACCAAATACAGTGTCTTCCACAGACTGGTCATGTGCTTTTTATCACTTAGCTACACTCCCAGCCCCTCTTTTGTCCTACTCTGTCTATTCCTAGAAACTAAAAGCAACTGAGTACAGTGAAACTCTTCTTATGCTTTGAATTATTACACACAACTCTGCTTTCTCCAGTCTTCTTTATATTCTGTTTTACAAATTACAAATGGAATTGCCTCCCACAAGATGATAACCAAGCCACAGTTGAAGGTGGGACTCATTTACTTTTGGTAAAAGAATCCTTTGAATATAGTTAGTCTGTAGTCCTCTCCATGCCCACCAACCGAGCTGCTCTGTGCCCTGGAGAGCTGACTTCCATGTATTGCCTGACCCAGACACTTTGCTTGCTGACTTCTGTTTGGGTTAGGCCAATGAGATGCACAAATGAGATAGGAAGGCAGTAGAAAAGAGAGGTGACATGGAGGCCCTTTGTCCCCTCCTTTCTTGCCTAGGTGAGATTCTGGTAGTAGTTACATCTATGACATTACCAATTGGCTTCCTTATACCTTGTTTCTTCTGATTGCTCTTTTAGACCAGAGGTGATAAGAGCTCCCTGATATTGTTGTACACTGGCCATTATTCCTTGATGGTTCTTAAATCCTACTTGCTCCTCTATAACTATTCTCTTGGTTAGGAAGTCGCCTCAGAAATGTCCACTCTCTGCCAGGACCCTGGTATATCCTGCCTGGGATTTGTGAACCTATCCTCCCCATTAGGCCTGAAGAGGGGGAAATTTGGCCTTGTGTCCCTAAGTTCAAGATGCTCAAGAGAAGGTGCAAGCTACAGAGAGAGCATCGTCTATGTTCACAGTGCTAAAGGCATAATGACAAACACAGGTAATTAGTAGCAGAACCTGTTCCTTCCTACTATCCCACACTAACATCTGGTCCACTTTACCTCATTCCTATGGGATAAATGCCATGTCATCTCATCTCTGAAGTCTGTGCTCATTATTTGTTCCTACCCTTAGATGGACTTTCCTATGTAATTCATTCATATTACATGATAATTACCTATTCACATCTTTGGCTCCTGCCTTGCCTGTATGCTTCTGAAATGTGGGAAGTTTGCCTCATCATCTTGTGTCCATAGTACATAATCCAGAGTTAGCCATGCTCTTCTCTGAGGTCATGAAACAGTGCCACAGTGAGGCATAAGAGAGAACTAAAAGAAAAACGACCACCAGACAGGCATGCTGGCACGGGTCTATAATCCCAGTACTCTGATAGGCTGAAGCAGGAGCACTGCAAGTTAGAGGCCAGCCTGTGCAAATTAGACACTTAGTGAGACACTGTCTCAAAATAAAAAATAAAAAGGGCTGGGGAAGGCTCTGGCTTAAATCCCTAAGTGAAAAAAGAAAGACAGAGAGACAGAGAAAGAAAGAATGAATGAAAGAGAGAGAGAGACAGAGAAAGAAAGAATGAATGAAAGAGAGAGAGAGACAGAGGAAGGAAGGTAGGAAGGAAGGAAGGAAAGGAGAAAGAGAGAGAGAGAGAGAGAGAGAAAGAAAGAAAGAAAGAAAGAAAGAAAGAAAGAAAGAAAGAAAGAAAGAAAGAAAGAAAGAAAGAAAGAAAAAGAGGAAGAGAAGAAAAATAACTGCAACATGGAAAGACCCATTTTAACAGTAGATTTGGAATCCAAGTCATGAGGACAATGCTAGAACAAGTGACAGAAACTGAGGTGTCTGGTAGAAAATACATAAATCGGATTTGATGTCGTAAAACATGATGCACCCAGGTGTCACCATGCAGGAGGCATTTGGACGCCTAAGGCCACCATTCCCAGGGACAGGACAGGACGGGACTGAGGAGTCATGACATGGCAGCATTTCCAAGAGCAAGGACAAGGCAGATGCTTCCAAGGACGAGAGTGGAGAGCAAGGGCAGCCTCTTTAGTCCCCACACCCTGCTCCCCAGGTCAGCATTCTGTTTAATGCAGGGTTAAATCCACAGCCCTCATCAACATCAGCTCCATTAGGTCAAAGAGTGAGCTAATTTGCCAACTCTGTTAAATACATAAAGCCATCAGAAGTAATTTAATGCTTATCAGATATGCTTACTCCCTAATAAACCCTCACCTACCCCTTATTTCAACCTAACGAGCAAAATGGATTCAGAAAATGAATATGTAATAAAGAATCCTTCCATTTATTTCCATGAAAGAATTAGAAGGGGACTTAGACTGAAAAGGGGGTTTGGCATTTAAGGGGGCATTTAGCTGCTTCATTGATTTCTATTTCATTTCAGAGCGCGGGACGCACGGCTGAGGTTTGTCAACCTTTCGTTAGCCCGGGAAATTCATCATAGTAAAAGATCACATATTTAAGCTACAAATTCATTCCCACCATTTAGCATGCATCGAATTTCCTTTCGTTTACAAAGGGACTCACTGAGCACCAGGCAAATAAAGCAGCCAGTTTATCGATCAGTGAGAGCCCAGTGGAGGGCAAGATCAACTGGAGGCCAAACATCTACCCAGGGCACACACCACCCTGAACAAGGAGGCCTGAGTTCACTGCTCGTGCCCCTCAAACCTGCCCGCAGGCCTCACACCCCCCCTCTCGCCCATGCTCGCCCCCCACCTTGCCCTCAGCCGTTAGAGGGGACCACGAAGAATCCTGTAGCTGAAACATGCTGTCATTCACCTTCCCTGAGCCGGATGCAAACCCGCGAGATGCCTGTCTGCCGCTGGGACATCCTCAGCTCTTCCAGCTCTTCTGGGTTTACCTGTTTCTACAAAATGTAGATAAAAATTACCAGCTCGCATTCGAGTAAGCAGTCACTCTGCTCAGCATCCTCCCCTAGATTCAACTCCTTCCCTGGAAATGCTGACTGATTTTCAGTCCTCACAGAGAGCAGCCTCGTTTGGGTTTCTCCTATAGATACCCTGTTTCTTCCCTGTGTTAAGCTCGCTGTAGAACACAGCGTCTTTCCTCTGTAGCCAAAGAACCACTAAGGTGCAACTGTTGGCATATTCATCGACTTGCTAAATACAAATCTGGTTCCCAGGGGTGCCTGGCTCTGGGCTAGGCAGGATGTACACCAGGACAAGCAACACGGCGAGGTCTCTACCTGCCTGGTGCTCACAGCTGAACAGCTGGAGACAGCCACAAGCAGGTAACTGCAGTAAGAATATTCACGCAATTACAAATGATTGTAAGAGCTAAGAAAAGATGAGGCAGCGTAACACCAGAGAGTCTCCCTGGAGAGCTGACACTGAGGTTGAGATTCGAAGACTAAGCAAGAACCACCCAGGCAAAGTCTGTGTAGGGGTGTAGGGGTGCAGGGGTGAGGGAGTTTGCGAGCTGAAAATGGCCCCTCTGACTGGGACAGTATAAGAAAGGAAACCCAGGACAGAGATGCCATCAGGAAGGGCTCTGAACAGTCAGGTCTTGAGCTGATCTTTCTTTTTAAAGATCTGTCTGGTTATGGAGGTGGGGAGTGCAGTGAAAAGTAAAAGTCCCTAACTTTTACCTGAGGTTTGGCCTAATTTAGGACCATGATACTGAAACAAAGAAATGGACTACTGAAAGCAGATTCTTTGTCCTTAGATATGTAAAGTTCCCCAGCTTTCCTGAGGAACATGCTACCTCTGTGACTGACCTGAGTCCACCCCAGTTCAGCCTCCATTTTGTCTTTTCTCTTCTGCCACTCTTTTCTCTTCTCTTCTTCCTCTCTTCCCACTTCTCTAACCTCCATCTCCTTTCTCTGAAACCCTCCTAAAAAACTCGGAATCCTGCCTCTACCCTGCCTCCATTTTTAGATTAAACTCTTTCACTTTGTTTTTCTAGACTCTACCACAGAATGGAGGGTCACTCCGCCTCCACACTCGGGGAAGCCCACTGAAACCTTTCCCGAAATAAAGACCTACTTCCCTGGGATGACAATCTTCCATGCCTCAACAGTTTTCCACAATCACTATAGTGCTGTGTAATAACCAAGCACCAGATTTCCAGGCAAACAAGTGTCTATTGCTCATGGGGTGTGCACAGTTCAGGTGACCAGCAAAGGCTGCACTGATCTTGGCCCAGGCTGCTCACGTATATGGGATTCAAGGATGCCCTCTTCCAGGGTGATGAGACCACTTGGCTTTATGAGTCTCTCTTCTCTCTCCTGGAATGGGGCACATGTACCCTTGTCATAGTGAAGGTGGGGTAGATAGAAGACAAGTAGAAAGGAGGCAAGGAAAATTGTAATTTCAAAATTGTACTGCTTTTAAGAGAAATTACAGCATCAGGACACAGAAGTTACTTACAAATTTTTCCTTTCCAGTAAACTCCAAATTTTTTTTTTCTAAAGTTCTTAAATACACACTAATCCTGGGCTAGTTTTTTTCACCTGTAAATTATGCTTCTTCCCATGGAAAGTAGGCAACATACTGTATCTCAATTTCAATTTCAAACACATGTAAATGTTTGCATTCTAAAATAGTGTGTGTGTGGTACTGGGAATGGAACCCCGGGCCTTCCCACTGAGGTACATTTTCAGTTTGTGTTTTCTTTTTTTTTTTTTTTTTTTGAGACAGGGCCTCGCTAAGTCCCTAAGTTGCCCAGCCTAGGCTCAAACTTGTGACCCTTTTGCTTCAGCTCCCCAAAGTGCTGGGTTTACAGGTGTGCCCTGGATCATTCACTTTAAAGACACCCCAAGACCACATAAAAACCCCAGTCCCAGGCCATAATGTGCCTTTCTCTTGAAAGCCCACACTCTACGCTGTGTGAACCTTTGAAATACTACCTAATAAACCTCTACATGCCTCTCACTGATGAGTCTTCAAAATTTCCTTCTGTGCTTAGAGCGAGTTAAGATTCTCCAGCTCCACTTTGGGGAATCTCCCAGCCCCTGTCTAGTGACAAAGGCCGAGGACCAGCATGAGTGGAAACACATGAGCATCTTTTCAAGCCTCTGCTGGCATTGAAACTGCTGGCGTCCCACTGGCCAAAGCAAGCTGCATATCTGATCCCAGGACCAGAGAGAGGGGACTACAGAACGACCTGGTGAAGAGCATTGTTAGCTTCACTTGATCAGGGTGCCTGGATTATGAGGGCATTAGAGCTGGCTTGCTCTTAGTCAGTAGGTCTGGTTAGAGGCTGTGACCTGGAAAGGTCTATCTCCCTCCCTGGCTCCTCTTTTCTCTCTCTGCCTCCCGGTCCCAATGCAGGGTACAACTCTCCTTGGCAGTGCCTTCCTCATGCTTCTCCCTGACCGTGCAAGGACTGAGACTAGGGAAATGCTAACCAAAACAAACTTCTCTTCCTTTAAATTGCGGGTTTGGGGAATTACGTCCCAGGGATGAGAAAGTCACTAAGACTTGGGTGAAAGAGAACAAGGAGACTGGGGTCATTCATGCAATCAGTTTTGTCTGCCTTCATCTAGGTGGGAGAAGACAAGATCTGTTTCTGACTTTGGATTTTTCCCCTTATGTAACTGAACTTGAAGCAGTTCACATGACATGCCCAAGGCACACAATTTGGTAAGGACAGCTGCAGGCCAGAATTCAGATCTCCGGACTTCCAAGCCTGTGTTTTCTCCACTCTACTATGCTGTCTCCTTAAAAAGCTACCGATTACAAAGGGCCACATATCTCTGTGGCCCCAGGAGGCCTGTCATAAATCAGCTATAAATTCTAGTGGTTGACCCAATGGGCCACATTGTATAATTATGCCTAACTCTAAGTCTGTGCCACCTTGCCAGATTTTTTTAAATAGCTCAATAATTAAAAACTCAAATCATTTACCTAATTTTACTTCTCTGAGTGATTATGAGACAGACTTGAAAAAGTTGAAGTTTAACACCTACCCGTAGTCCCCATAAGAATACAATTTTACATCTTTTTAACCGCATATAAATCTTTTCTGTTTGTGCTCAACAAGTGAATGTAAGATTATTTTTCTGCATATCATGCTGGAAGTGCCCTCCTATTCCCTAATATGCTTAGATATATGCACTGGATTCTTGGAACTTGTTGCCAATTATGTGTAGATTTTACTTCTCTTTGGTGGCGAGTGCTGGGGCTAGTATTCCCTCTCTTTCTCTCTTCTGGTCAATCCTTATTTTGAATTAGTAGTTCTCAAATGGGAGCAATGCCTGGAAACGTTTTTTGATTGGTACATTTGTGGGGAGTGCTACTGGCATCTAGTGGGTAGCAGTCAGAAGAGCCACTAAACCTTTTATGGTGCACAGCATGCCCTCCACGACAAAGACCTGCCCATTCCAAAATGTCAGTAGTTTTGAGTTTGAGAACACCTGCTTTAAATAAAGATCAGCGCATGGGTGAATGGATTTCTAGTACCCAGCAAACTGATTACAGAGATCTTTCTAAATATTAAGGTAATTCACCTTTCGAAGGTAGTGCTTTACTAGGGCAATAGAGATGGTGAAAATGTAAACTGTGACTGTTGGTTCTATATTTTGTCATTACTGTAACTAGTTCTTCTCTTTCCCATAGGTCATACACTAGTTCCAGCAGGGCAGAAGGATGCAAGGTGAGTGAGGGAAACATGTAGGTTCCAGTGATAGATCTGGCATTCAATCCCAACTGAACAATGGCTGATTTGATGTCATTGGTCAAATTTATTTATCCTACTTTGAAGTTTCCCTTTTGAAAAAAAAAATGAGAATATAGTCAACTACCTCACAGAGTGATTGTTGGGATCAATTTAGAAATCTATGTAAACTCTGTCTCAGCATTAAGCATTCAGTAATTGCCACTTCTCACTCATTCGAATTGAAACTCCTCTTAATTTCATGCCTGTGTCTTATAGACTGGTTCTTTGGAATTAGCCAGACTCTACCAAGAGCCTACAAATCTCTAATGAGAAAAAATTCTTCTAATGAGATTCCTGGCTCATTTTTTCCATCCCAAAGGGATCTGGCCAGTTCAGATGGGGTTTCCAGGAGCACCTGAACTGAAATCTGCCCAATGTTACTAATAAGTTTCCGTAATTATATATTCAGATCACTTCCACATTAACCAGCTGAGAAATCCAAAGGCCTTTTGAAGAGTAGTGGTCTCAAAAATGTTAAATGCAAGTGAAAACAAGAATAAAGGGGCGAATGCATTGCAATACAGTCACAGTCTGTGACACATTCTGGAAAATGATTGAGAATGTGGTCCCCAGGCAAAAACCACCGAACAAATGTGGGTGAGTAGAGGGCAGAGCCACGCTCATTCTTATTCCTCCTGGAGCCTCATTAGCCTTCAGAGAAATGTGTGTGCCCCTTTGCAATGTAGCCCTCTAATTTCAGTCTCCTTTCAGACGTACTCACAGCTAAAGAGGTGGTTTGCTAGTGGTTAGGTGACAGATGTCTAATGTTAGATGTCAAATTCAAAAACCTCTTCTTTGGTTTTGGTAGGCATCATACTGATGTGTGACTTGAGAGCTACATATAAGGTTCCAATTATTTTTGATCATCAAAGTAAGATTTCCTTCCGTTTATTAATGTGCTTATAATGTGGTATGTGCAAGCTCTCTGATCAAATAGTCCACATCTAAGTATCTTTCTTCTAAAAATCATGTAGGCATGAAAATACATACATGTAAGAATATTCGTTACAATATTACTTGGAAAAAGGAATAATCAGAGATAAAATGAATGTCCATTAGTAGTAAATATGGTTAAATACATGGTGGTCATCCACTTGAAGAAACACTAAGAAAGAAACAGGCGGCTTTATCTGTATACACATGGCACATGTGGGAAGGAAGGCTACAAAGGATTGTTGCATCTATGAATGCAAACCTTAAAAAATATCTGCAATATAATCATATTTTTTATTTTTAAAAAGGTAAAGAGCATTCTCTATATAGAAAATAGAGGAGACTACAAAACAAACATTGAAAAGTGTTAACAATGGCTAAAAGCGAACGATTGGGGAAAGGAAGAGGTTGTGGGGAGAGACTTATTTTTCTATATTTGTAAATTATTTATTTCCATACTGATTCTATGTTCATTTTAAAATTTGAAGTGATGGCATCTCTCTTGCCATTTCGTGCATACACAAGCACATACACACACACGCACAGACAAAATACAAAGTGGCCGTGTTCCTAGATAATTATACCTCTATAGACCTTTAAGTAAATCAAAATTACATCAGGAAATCATTTCGTCTATTCCAGAAATTAAAGGTTTTCATGTAGGGAATTGGGGACTCTACACCCTGTTGGAGAAGCTTGGAGGTGCAGCTGCTCTGGGAGCCACCACAGGCAAACTCAGCTGGAAACACCAAGGTCTCAGGAGCTCGGCGAGAAGCTGCTGGGACCCTCTCCCCTCTGGGAGCTCCCTCCAGTGTCCTCAGCCTGCAGCAGCAGAGTCGTTCTCAAGGGCTTGCTGCTGAGTTCCTGGACATTCCCACTTATCTGGACAGCAACCAAAGCACAACACAGAAGCACAACAACCTTTCCTTCTATTCTGCCTTTTACAAAGCTGGTATGAATTGCTTGCATTGGAAAAACCCAATCCAGAATTACAAAATAATAGAAATTTAGTTCCAGGCTTCTCTTCTCTGATACAGAAGAGAGACCAGAAGAGATAGAAGTAGAGTCAACAAAATAGACTCAAACGCTGGCCTCCCTATTATTTTGTCAGCCTTCACACACACCACTTTGCCCATATTTCATAAAGGCAGAAACAGTATTGTGCTTCTGCTGTGTGACTGCTCCTTGTGAAACAGAAGATGCACGCACTCTATTCCCTAAAAGGAAACGCATTTCGTGTGGAGATTTATCCACCTGTAAGTATATTTTATTCCTTTTGTAGTTCAGTCATAATCCCTTTTTGATGTTTCAGACCTTAAACACCAATATGTGGGTTAATTACAATTACAACTAGGTCCGATAGAAAGGCAATAAGAAAGGGGTAAAAAGACTTATTTACTACATACAAATACATAAAAGCAATTAAGTATCAAGCAACTAAGAAAATATGTACCTGCCGCAGTCAGTTCTTATTTGTATAGTTGATCCCCTCAGGCGACCTCAGCGTGAAGCACCTCAGGTCTCAAGAGCTCAGTTTTACAATTGGTCACGTGTTCAGAGCCAGGTTTTGTAGCTTCTTTCTTGCCCATTCTGTATTCCCTTTATCCTCGCTCAATGCCCCAGCTAGTCGTGATGCTTAACTTGCCAGCATGACTCAAACCTCCAATCCTGAAGGATCTGTGCTTGTATTAGGTTGCCATAGTTGGCCGTTAACTTTTAACACTGGGGATTGAGAGGATTAAAATGCACTCCCAGAGACTCCCCAATTATACTCCTTCCTATTTCCATTCCACAGTGGCAACCTAAATTCCACTTAGTAATCAGGATCTTCATTTCAGTAAGTGCAGGCAGTACTCCTTTCTTTGCATGTTCATTCATTAGCCCAAGTAGCTCAAAGAGCCAAGTGTCATTTCCAGTGTCCAGTTCAATGGAATATTTGCTACAGCTCTGGAAAAGGGGGACTTTTTTGGGTAAATAAGACTTTCAAATCAGCAAAGTTCTAGTTGCAGGAATGGAAACAAAACTTTATTACTGGATCTTTGGGAGAGCAATGACAGAACCTATTATCATATTTCCTTTCTGTGACCCAAATCCAACTTTTCTGCCCTTAAAAAAAGGGAATTACATTTACATATTACACATTATTTCTGAGTATATTCTGCATTTTAGAAGCTATTACTTCATCTAGTATATGTATGTTCACCCACCAGTGTTACAACCAAGTGCTCAACTGACTATTCAATTGTTACATTAGGTGGACTTCTTTGGAGTGATGATTCCACAGTCCCCAGACTTGTGAACACCTTTCCTAGCTGAGCACTCTACCATGTGAGCTAAATCTCCAGCTCCTGAACACCTTTTCTTCAATAGCTGTTCTTCACTTTAGCACTCATGTCGGCACAGACACAGGTACACTGTCTGTTCTGAGAAGCCCTCCACCTAGCTCTCTTGCCCATACTTCTTTGTCACCTTGTTTGTTCCAAGTTCCTGACCACTAGGCAAGTCATCATGTACTGTCAGGAATCAATGTAATAGTATACTGTCGACCATTTCTCCTTGCAGGCAAAGCTGCTAACTAGATGCATGGCTCAGTCTTGCCCACTGGGAGAACTTCCCTTTTATATGATTCTTTAGGCGTACTCCTGAATAGGATTTTACTTCTACAGCCTTGCACTTTTGAGTAGTGCTAGCATACAGTGTTGGTTGTTCATCCACCAGCCACTGAATGCTCTTTTTGGAAAAAAAAAAAAAAGCTAATATCATTTAGATATTAACAGCAGTGTGGTCAAGGAAACTGGACCCAACTCCAGAGTAAGAATCACAATTGCTATAAATCCACTCAGCATGCAAGTGGATGTCCTTTGCAAAAACACACTGATTTCATTAAAGGAAGATGAATTCATAAACTATACAATTCTATTCATCAGTTCATTTCGGGGGAATGTGATATAGGAGTTGTGCAAAAATAAAATTCCCAGTAGCAGGTATCATCTGAACTCTAAAACCACTCTATATGCAAGTGGTTGATTTAGGAACGACCATGTAACCCAGTTCTGGCTAGTGGGACCGAGAAAGAAATCTAATCTTTTAGGAGAGGCTCTCCTCTTCTGATAGTGAGACATGATAAAGAGAGAACTTCATATTTCTTGTTGGCCCTCACAGTGTAAAATCTAATGTTTTGAGCTATCACGTCCATCATATAGCCATGAAAGGAAAGGAAAAATGGCAGGTGACAGCTGGCCAGGGCCCAGATACCACTGAACTGCTGAATTAGCCAGGCTTATAATGGTCCCTCTCTTGATATGCAGCATAACTCCAACTTGTAAAACAATTTCTTCTGATATTGTGTTGCAGTTGAAATTATTCCAATTTTAAAGTAACATTTTACATTTCATACTTCCTTGTCATGAAGGCTTTCTATAAATTTACTGATAGCAGCTTTGCATAATTTTAATGCCTTTTTTGACAAGAGGTATGAGACTGGAAGGGTAGAGGAAAAACCAAACCAAACGAAAAATTCAGGGTGAATCTCTTTTCCCAGGGAGTAGAAAGAATATTAGGTCACCACTCCATACCCTCAAACACACACACACACACACACACACACACACACACACACACACACACAAACACACTCACAGTGTCTAGGCAGAATATGGTAAGAATAAGCTCCTTTAGCTTCAGGACCATGACACAAGATAAGTCTGAAGGCTCGAATGGAAGGAATGAATGAAGTGATGTGGACAGCGACTGTGTAGTCGTTCCAAGCCCGTTGCAGGAAGTTTGTGCTGCATGCATCACGTGAGAAGGAGTCAAACAGGATCCCTGGCTGGGCTCCACACTAGGGACACTCATTCAGCAAGGACACATGCAAAGGCAGCCCTCGGCTTCAGTAGCAACTCTCCCTCTTGTGAGCATTACGGGCTTCGCTTATGGAAGAGATACGGATGATGCCTGCTAGTGGGAATTTTACTTTTGCACAATTCCTGTATCACATTCCCCTGAAATGAACTGATGAATACAGTTGTACAGTTTATGAATTTATCTTCCTTGAATGAAATCAATGTGTTTTTGCAAAAGACTTTTCCCTGCATTCGCTGGTGAGCATTTGTCTCCCGCTCGGCAGATAGGAGATGGAGGATCCTCAGTGAGCACCAAGAAGAAAACAATCTCTGCTGCCATCTTCTGATAGTACGAGCAAGGAACAGACAGAAGGAGCAACAAGAAAGAATATGCACAAGCCCCTTTGCCCTGATCAAGTAGGATGCCTTGAGGGAAAGTCTGGCACTAGAGACACTGAATCTTTGGAGTCAGTAGAGACACTTTCAGTCTCCATGTGTCTTTACAGCTGAGCAGAATTTCATGTAGGCAGCATATCATTGGGTTTTGTTTTCATTTTAAATTTTTGTTTCTGTTTTCTTACCCATTTTGCAGTTGCAATCTTTTAACTAGGGAATCTAATCAATTTACATTTGAAGCTATTATTGATAAGTAAAGACATACTCCTTTCTGTTAATTTTTTTTCTGGTTGTTTTGTGTGGGGGCCCTGGCCAGGAGTCAATGATTAAACTGTAGGACAAAAGTATATAGGCTCTATGGAGAGTGAATGGTTAAAATACGGCACAAATGCACACAAATAATCAAAATGTGAAGCAAAAAACACACAGCCTCTGTGAAGAGTGAGCAAAAACACATAGGCTGGGTGAGAATCAAAGAGTTAAACAAGAAGTTTACATTAGTGAGGAATGTTGTATCTGGCCATGTCCTTCTCCCTTCCCCAAGAAATCTGCTGAGCCCTGAGATGGCTCCTCGCCCAAATTGCTGTTTCTCCTACTTTGTTCCCTTGCACTGATATTCTGAAAGCCAGAGAGTTCTCAGTTGGTGGCTCTTCCTCCTCCTGGAGTCTCCCTAATAATGGACACTCTGGGCCCTCGGTGACAGAACTAAGTGTCATCTCCAGGTAATCCCTTTCATCCTCCATGCCTGCCATGGTCAAACACTGCAACAGCCTTGTACCTCCTTTGCTCTTTTTCTCCCTCTCTTGTTTGTCTTTGCAGTTTGGTGGTTTTCTATATTGATAGGTCTTGATTCTCTTTGTGTATCTGCTCTACTATTTAATTTTACATGTTTTCCTGATGGTGGTTGTCCATTAAGAATCAACAAAAGGGGTTACAGCAAATGAAAAAGCTTCTGTACAGCAAAGGAAATGACCAACAGAGTGAAGAGAAAACTGTAGAATTAATTTTTTTCCAACCTCACCTTGGACAGATAACTAATATCTAGAATACATAAAGCACTCAAAAATTAGACCACCCAAATAAAAAAGAAAACAGTCAAAAAAGTGGGCAACTGAAAGGAACAGACACTTCTCAGAAGTACAAATAGCCAAGAAATACATGAAAAAATCTTCAGCATCTCTGTCCGTTAGAGAAATGCAAATTGAAACAACACTGAGATTTTTATCTTACTCCAGAAAGAATATCTATCATCAAAAAATAGAATAATAGCAAGTGCTGGTAAGTCTGTGTGGAATAAGAACACTTCTACATTGTTGGGGGAATGATAACTACTACAACCATTATTGAAATCACTAAGCAAATTCTTCAAAACACTAAAACTAGAAATTCTCTTCAACTCAGCTATTTCCCTTCTAGGTATCCTTCTGAAAGAGTTAAAGACATGCTATTACAATGACACATACATATCTGTGGTTATAGAAGAAATTTACAATAGTGAAATCTTGCAAGCTATCTATAAGTCAATCAACAGATGAATGGGTAAAGAAAATGTGGTATGTATGCACAATGGAGTACTACTCTGTCAGAAAGAAGAATAAACTTGAGTTATTTGTAGGAAAATGGGGGCACCAGGAAGCCATAATGCTAAGTGAAATAAATCAGACATACAAGTTTAAATATTATATGATTGCTCTTATGTGAAAAACTAAAAAGGTAACTGAAAAGTAAAATAAAAGATAAATAAAAGGAAATAGAGAGCTAGATCTTTTGCAAAATGGAAGGTGATCAAGAGATGAAGGAAGAAGGGAAAGAGGAGAGGGGAAGGGAATTAAAAAAGAAATGAGATGTGTTATATGCATGTACCAACTTCCTCCAAGGAATATAATCATCATGTACTGCAAACATGTATTAAAAAATAACACAAAAATTGAAAAAGAAAAAAAGATGCTACTTATCATCATTTCACTTCTAAGGTAGGACTCTCTTAAGTATTTATTGTAGGCATGGCTTTGTTGTAATAGATTTCTTTGTTTTTTTTGTTGTTGTTATGCTTGTTTGTTTCCTTGCTTGTTTATTTTTGCTTGTCATGGAAAGTCTTTATTTTTCCTTCATTTCTCAGAAATAAGTTTTTCTGAGTCTAGTACTCTTAACTGGCATTTTTTCTTTTAGAACTTTGAATAGTGACCAAAACTCTGGAAGACATGAAGCTATGCTGATGTCTGGGGAAGAATAATCTAAGAAGAGTAATCTAATCTGAGCCGATGCAGGCTCAGGGAGGCGAGGACGCCTGCCAGTTTCTGAAGTGAGGCATTTATTGTGGCTTGAAGAGAGAGTGAGAACAGAGAACTGAGAAACGAGATGGGAGTCACATTCTACTGAGCATGAAGGAACACTTGCTACAATTTTTGGTAAAATAAGAAGATATTAGTAAATCTGAAGCAAAAGAATAACACATTTTGACTTACATGTTAAAAGATCATTTAATTATTAAGTTGGTGATAGAGGAAGAGAGAGGGAAGGTAAGATAGAAGCAAGGATCCAGTTAGGAGGACATTGCAATAATCCTATTAAGAGAGAAGGACAGCTAGGACACTCCTCAAAGGGAGTGATGTAGTGACAAATTTGGGTCGATTTTAGATACATTTGGAGAGTAGAGCAAACAAGATTTGCCAATCAGACTGAGTGTAGAGTGTGAAGAAAGAGAGGACCTCAGTTGGACTACAGATTTTCATCTGAACAACTGAAAGGAATACTGTTTTTTAAGTTAGGAAATACCATGAAAGGAGCAGCCTTTGGGGTAGGGAAGGCAACATCCGTGTACAGCTCAGAATTTCACTTTCAACACTTAAAGGTTTAGATACCTGTTATATAATCAAGTGGGGTTACTAAAGAAAAAGAGTTAGGTATTTTACTTAGGAGTGTTCAGAGGCAAATCTCAGCTGAAGCTATAAATTTTGAGCATCACCAGTGTACAGAGGGTGATGCCATAAGACATAAGATTGTCATGTGATGGCCACAGGAGTGAGTACAGATGGAAGAGACGCCTGCAGGCCGAGAAAGAGAGCTCTATCTTATTAGGAGCTCAAGGATACAAGGACAGCCCAGCAAAAAAAGACAAAAGGAGCAACATGTGAGGTGGGAGGATGACCAAGAGGGAGCCATATCTTAGAGACCATACAAAGATATTTCAGGAGAAGCAAGGATGAACTCTACCAAGAGCTGTTCATCTGCCAAGTGTAGGCTGAGCAGCCCTTCTCTGAAATACCTGGGCCAGAAATGTTCAAACATTCTGAATTGTTTGGAGTTTGAAATACATGCATATTTTGGGGATTGGACCTATCTAAACATGAAATTCATTTTTGTTTCTTAAGCCCCTAATATACATAACCTGACAATAATTTTGTACATGACCTCAGTGTGTCTGTGTATTACCTATGACTCATCACACAAGGTCAGGTGTAGAATTTTCCACTTGTGGCATCATGCCAATGCTCAAAACACTTCAGTCTTTGGAGCACTCTGAATTTTGGATTTTCAGATTAGGGATGCTCAGCCTTTAATATGCATTCTGAGAACATGAAGGTGGCTGGCAATGACCCTCAACCTGTGGGGTAACGCTTGAGTGAAATACATTTAGGAAGAATTGGAAGGAATTCGAGGCAAGTGCATAGTCAAACCCTTTTGGATTTATACCAAAATTCTCTCATTGACAATTCTCAGAAGGAACTGAGGGCACATATGAAAAAAAAGCTGACACTTTACAGCCTAACAGTTGACAATTAAGAGTAAATTACTATTAGTGTGTCTCCAAACAGCCCTAAAAGCTGGAGAAGTCTAGGAATATGCATACCACATCATGTGAAATATTTCTCCTCATAAAATTTTTGCACAACTTACCTTCCTTACTTCTGAAGGGAGATCATTTCAAAGGCAGAACGTTCTTATTTGAAGAAAGATTTCCAGATATTTTCCCATGTAAAGTTTCCCTTTGCTTGTTTTATTTTATTCATTGCTCTGAATTGCTGGCACTTCTCATCTTTCCCATTAAATAATTCGTTAGAAAACCTACGCACATTTTATTATTTCAATTTTAAACCATAAGGCAGGACTTCTATCCCATTAATCACTTTGAATTCTTTCTCTAAAGCTAACATTTCCCCAGCCTTGAGTTCTCTTGTACAGCTGAGTTTTGAATTTTAGATGATTTCTCCTGCCATTGCATGGAGAGGCCATGCCTTTCCAGAGCCAATTTTTAGTCTTCTCTGCATCTGTTGCTGTCGTGATATGCAGAAATTTTCCACCAAGAACTGACCTGACTTAATTCTTCTACAGTATGCATTAAAATATTTTGATATAATATTCTATGTCTGTTTCTCCAGTCAGTTGTTTCTTTTCTTTCTCTCATTCAAGGAAGCATTTGGCCTTGTGTTCGTGACCACAATACAAAAATGAGGTAAGGTCTATGAAGAACATCCTGGCTGTTGTGTACAATTCTTTAAATCTTGGGGTGAAGAAATGAGTGAGAGGCATGAAAAGGCATGCTGGAGACATATGATGGGCTAGAGCTTTCCCTGAGAACAGGATGTGGAGAGGCACCGTGGAGAAGAAGAGAGGTGGAGGATGCAGGAGTGGGAGCACTACTTCCTGGCACCAATGGAGAAAGGCTGGAGATTTTAGAATAGCATTGCTTTATTAATATCTCTCTGCAGACAAGAGAACTAGAGGTTATCACCTCAAAGTAACCCCTGTACAAAGGTGACTAATGGGCAGAGGTAGGAGGGCCTCCAAAAGACTGCAGAACCAACACCTGAGGCTGACAGAACTTTGGCATCAACTAGGAAGAGGGTCTGAGAAAAAGATCAGGTGCTAAGTGCCTCCTCACAAATGGGGGCTTTGCACTGAAGGTGATCAGTAAAAAGTAAAGTCAATTTCATTTACCATGCACCTGTGTTTATAGATCGAAGTTTAGACCACTGTATGGGATTTCAAGCTCAGCATTTCCTTCTGTGACCTTGGGCAGGTGATTCACATGACAGTGCATCCATTCCTGCACTGCTAAAGTTAAGACCAAAGGACCTTTCCTGCCTTCTTCACCAGCTGGTTCCCAGCACTTACCACACAGGCTGGCATACAAGACAGCAGATGAGCCAGAACATGGTCACACAGATGAACGCGTGGCATATATGCACGTGTGCTCTGCCAATTTCATCTGGCTGTGAAAACTAGATGAAATATGTAAAATCATTCTGCACACTCGACAGCCCTTCATAAATGTAAGGAGGCAGCATTATCATTCCCTCCTCGATTTTCACCCTCCACTGTTGGGAGGGAAAATTGATTACCTATTCAGTGCTGAGTGAGAAGGTTAGCCTTAATAATTGTATTTGGCTTGCATACAGAGAACTCTGTTCCTGCCATATCTTGAATAATCACAGACAGATACTTCAGATGCCGGCTCCCTCCTTCTGCCCATTCGAGCTGAGGGGGCCAAACCTTCCTACAAAATACTGGATCTGAGATCCTGCAGTGTCAGCTCCGATCTAGAAAGTGTCAAGTTGAAGGAAAGGAAGGTGACCATGTCTTTCTCCACAGCTCTGGATGACGCTGCATTAGCAAACAGCTATGAAATCCAAACTCACCACCTGATTATAGCGCCACCTTAGCTCAAATCTGCATAGTGGTTTCCTTAATAGCAGTACTTTTTGGGTTTCCAAACATAAAAAGTATATAAGAGGTAGCAATGGCTGGCAAAAAACATTAGGCATGTGCCATTTTCCTTGTTCATTGTGCTCTTATTATTTTGTGCACAGAAACTGTGTTAGAATCAGATGGCACCTGGCATAGAAATGTCAAATGAAGACCTGAACATAGAATATTCTCTGGTATGATATAGAATAACTCCTAGAAACAGAATATTGGTTACCAGAGTCTGGAGAGAACAGAGGGGAAACAGTGAGAAAATATGGATCAGTGCATACAGTTAGAGTTAGATACGAGAAGCAAGTCCTAGTGTTCTGTAGTGCAATAGGGTGGCTCTATAGAGCAACGTACTACATATTTCAATAAAACTAGAAGAAAGAATTTTGAATGTTTTGAGGATTTTGATGGTGAGAAAAAGAAATGATAAATGTTTGAGAAACTATTGTTCTTATCCTAATTTGAACATTGCACAAGGTATACATGTGTCAAAGTACCACACAGTACTGCATAAGTATGCATGAGTTTTTATATCTAGTCCTTTTTTTCTATCAAGTGAGAATGATCTAAAATAGGTGGTTTTTTAATGTAAAGACATCCAGCAGTTGAAACGTTAATGAGTTAGGGACTAGTCTACTCTGAGTTTAATATCAATCAAATGTCATTTTAGTACATACCTCATATAATAAACCCAAGTCCTTTTATGAACATTACTAAAATAAATAAAGTACAATCTGTGAAGTCTGACTGAAAAGAGAAGCATGTAAGCCCAAACACAGAGACTCACGTGCAAGTTACAACAAAGAACTACACCACAATGCTGCATGTAAGAGTCTAATAAAATGTAAGGGTTATAGATGAGAAGAAGAGAATTTTACTGAGAATTACAGCAGAAAAAAAGAAGTAACACCTCAGGCAATAAATATGAAGTGCCTGCATCTCACTGAGCAGATGGAAGAAACTCGTATTTACTCAGCATCAATTGAATACTAGACACTGTAATGGAAGACAGATGATACGAACACAGATATAGATATAGATATAAATGCAGACATAGACATAAACATAGATACATAGATATATTACCTCACCTAGTCCCTACAATTATCCACAAGGTACATACTTGATGAGGAAACTATGTTTAGAAAAGTTAAGTGATTTATTCAGATGACTCAATTAAGTAGTAGAGCATAAACTAAAATCACAGGTGTCTGATCCTAATGTTCAAGTTCAAGTCCATAAATCTTGTATTAGTCAGCTGACCCAACATGCACAATTTAAAGGAGGAAGTGTTTATTTTGGCTCATAGTTTCAGAGGTTTTAGTCCATAGTCAGCTGCCTCCAAAACAGAAAGATCATGGCAGAAAGGCATGGTGGAGAAGTGCTTCTCAATGCATGGCCTCCATGAAGCAGAGGGACAGAGAGAAAGAGACAGAGACAGAGATACAGAGACAGAGATACAGAGACAGAAGGTCACTCCTCCCAGGGACCCATCTTCTCCAACCAAGCCCCACCTCCTAACAACCCATGAACTTATCAATGGATTAACCCATGGTGGGGTTCATCCCCTAAGTACATGAATCTTTGAAGAACACTTCATATTTGAACTATAACAAGATCTTTTACAAGACCCTCCAGAATTCAAGTTATAAAAATGGTCTAATTCTTTTACTAATGGACATTATGCAAAACACACAAAAGAATGTGTTTCCAAATGTATGCATGTATATGAATTTGTGAATAAAATAAACTACAAAAAATTCAATTTGTGGATGTTCAGAATTTAAAAGAAGTGAGGTCCTGTTAAATGTGCTGTCAACTTTTTACTTCTGCTTACCTGTTACTCTAGGTTCCCTGGAATTTTTACATCTATTATATCATTACAACACAATGACAAGTACAATCCAAAGATACAACAGAACACCAACAATCATGCATCTATTGAAGGTAGGGTAGGGATAGGTTCTGAGAAAGGTGTTGTTAGGTAATTTTGTTGTTTGAACATTGTAGAGTGCACTTACACAAACTGAGTGGGCTATGACATCACGAGGAGATGCAATGTCATGGGACCACTGTTGCATGTGCAATCTATCACTGTCCAAAATGTTATCGTGTAACACATGATTGTATTTCAGTCCTATCTTTGCATCCTGTCTTTCATTCTGGCCAATGGAAATCCACTCCTGACCGCTGGAGTCATGGTAAATCTCAGCATACTCAATGTTGTGATTGCAAAGCTTAGCCGGCCTCCAATAATTCAAGAACTAAACCTTAATTACTCTGTTGGTAATATCAAGTTGGAAAGATGCTTACCCCAGTGGAAGAAGGCCCAAGGCAGAGAAAAGGCAGCCCCAGATAGGTCAATGCTGAAAAAGAACACACAGGGCAAGAACAGTGCAGGTCACTACACAATCTGCCTCACGTGGAAAGAACAATGCCACGAAGTGTCTAGACCAGTAAGTAGCCCTGAAATGCATGGCCTACAACATAGAAAAGTCTACTGTGTAGGTTATGAAATCATCAAGACTGATGGCATGTGAGGTGACACATGAGGAAACGTGGGTGACATCACTTTGGAAGGTAATTTCCAATCCAGAAAATTGTGTCAGTTATGTATCCCAAATTGGCTCACTCATTTATACACTCAAAGAAACATTTTTGAACATCTATATTGTACCAAGAGCGGGGTTGGGGATTTAACTCAGTGGTTAGAGTGCTTGCCTTGCAAGCACAAGGCCCTGGGTTCAATCCTCAGCACCAAAAAAAAAAAAAAAAAAAAAAATCATTATTTTGTACCAAGAGCTATATTAGATTTTGAGAATTAAAAAATAAGTTAAACTAATTCATTATCCTTAAAAAGCTTAGAAGGTTGGGTTGCAGATAGGCAATCTTGTTAAGGATAGTTCTGAGGTGTTTAAGACAAAAGCCAGAGAACTGACTAGGAAATAACGATGGGCTAAATTAGCAGAGTAGAGAGAGATAAAAGAGGAAAGAGCAGATTGAAAACTCTTTAGAAGTTAAAAAACATCAGTACTTGGTAATTTATTGGATATGAAGGACGATCTTTTTCAAAAATAGTAAAGGTGTTGTCCATAGATTTCCAGATTGGAGAAAAACCAAGGGAAAAGATAAATCTCATGTCTATCTTTTCAACAAATATTTATTGAACACTTCTTAAATGCCTGGGAGCTTAGTCTCTTTTACCCAGTTGAATCTACACAATAGAAAAGAAAATTTTTCAGAGATTTAAATATTGAGAAGGAACCTAAGATACAATTTAATCCAACCCTTTTGAATAAAATATGAAAAAAGTCTAAATATTTTTAATATCAAAAATTAGCACATACGTCAATCACCACATTAGACACTATATGCTTCATATCTAACCCTATGGATAGTTGCTTTAAGTACTCCATTAGCAAATGAAGAAAGTGAGGCTGAGAAACATTAAGTATCTTAGCCATGACTCACACAATTAAGTGGCAGAGGTCAGATTCAAACTGAAGTTTGTCTAGCCCCAAATAGTGTATCCTTCCCACGGAAGTCTTGCTACCTTGAAAGGGAACAAGTTTCCACCCTAAGGTTACATCAACGACAGTATTTGAACTAGAACTTCTCTCTTCATTAGCCTAGTGCCCCTCATCATCATATCATAACAACAAATATTGTATTTTATTATCTCTCTACTAGTCAAAATCATTTGGCTCATTGAAAACACTTTTCTACCTAAAATTTAGTATTTTGTTGTACAGCCAATTGTGTGGTGTACCAGACACATCTCTTACTGACTACCAAAGCCAGCTGTGTCCACTTCATCCCCACTCTGCATTTTGTGACATTAGTACCTTGGAAACTGCCACAGTATGAGTATTTATACCACAGAAATTGAAATAAGATATAAATTAGGGTTGCTATCATTTTGTTTTAGCAGAGACAGTTGTTACACGTTTATTGCCATCACACACCACTGTGTACACACATTTATGGATATAAATTTGGTACCCAAAACTCTGTAAAGGATTTAAAAATCACTTCCCTAATATAAGGGAACTGAATGGCTTAGTATAAAATACTTTCATTGCCTTTGCTACAGCCCACTGGTTTAGCAGAAAACATTATCATATTTTCTGTAGACGATGAAATTAATTCACTTAATCCACAATTTTTAAATATACTAACTCGGCCTAGGATTACTTTCCCAGTCTTAATTTCTGTCTCCAATCAGTTCTGTTAGTGTTGTGTTTCCAAAGTCATAGCCTGCTTGAAGTTACTTTTCTGAATAGATTTATGTTTGGGAAGAAGAATCTGTAGTTTTATTCATGAGATTCTGGAATCTCTCTTTATCAATGACCAAGCTGTCAGCCCTTAGACGTATATATACAATTGCCAAAACCTATGACAATTACATATGACCATGCAGTTGCAATGATTTCTCAACTGCTGTGACTGAATGATTGGAATGGCTTTTTGAATAAAACAACTCCAAAACAGTAAAGATGCTTTACCTAGTATCATATAATCTGTTATTGGTCTCTACATCATAATACAAAGACTCTCTTTCAAAGAAACTATTCTTGCAGTCAGAAGAGGTTTCCCATACTTCAAGATGGAGAACCAAACAATAATTCTTTCTTTCATTGGAAAAAAATGGGCACTTTGATAAATTACATAAGCACACATTAGCTCAGAATGGTAGATTCATGGAAAGCATGAATATTAATTTGCAATATTTTGAGAGGGACATGTTTACGGCAATTGGATGATTACTTACTGGTAATTGTGTCACAATAATGCTAGTACTTTATATACAATCTAAAAAAATAACGCTAGGAGTTTAGCACTGCAATAATCATCAGCAGTCCTTCAAATGCAAATCTTTCTTTGAAGACAAATATCTTACAGAAAATTAAATGGGCACTTGTAAACAATTCTGAATCTCACAGGTACAAGCTCTCCCCAAAAAAGTAAGTATCGAAAGAAGACTGTTCCTTGCTGGAATTTACATAAAAAGCACAATTTTTACTAAAATCTCAGCCAAAGTCTGTCAGCTGAAAACTGCCATTGGCTTCTGCAATCCTTCCAGAAATGAGGAGAAAGTTAGACTGAAAAAATGCTGTGGTTTGGGGGGGGGGGTGTCTTTTAAAGTCTATAGGATTTTTTAAATTGGGAATTTTAAAGCTACATTTTCCAATCTCTGTAAGTCATTGTGGGTACAGGTAATATTTTTTTAGATCCAAGAAAATAGAAGTACAGCTGTTAAAATAATAAATATTCTTTTTCAAAAATTACCATATTGCCTGCATTATACACACCCTGGAAAGGGGCCCGCAGCCTGCCACCTTCCATTTGAGAGGATGGGGGTCACAAATCACAGATGGGACCATGGACATGTTGGGGAGAAGCCTGAATTTTCATCATGTCTTGTGAATTGCCCAAGCCATGCTTAAAGAAGACGTATGCAACACCTCGAGAACAGCCCCTTACAGGTTGCCTTCCAGCCCTTTCTGTTTTGCTTCTATGTGGATTTCACAAATGTCCATTTGCTGTACACTAGCCCACACTTTCTACTGACCCCCCTACTGGCATTTGGTTCTCTTTGATCATGGAATTCCTGTTTTGCCAGGTCCATGCTTTTCATTTAAGTACAAAGTAGGCACTCGAATTTACTACCTCCTTGACTTAGTCTGCTAGAGCCTCCACATCCAAATACCATAGACTTGGTGGGGTGGCTTAAGCAACAGGAATTTGTTTTCTCACAGTGTTGGAGGCTGGAAGCCCAAGACTGAGATGTCTGCAGCTTGGTTTCTCTTGGGCCTCCATAAGGCAGCTGGCCTTTTTCTCACTGTGTCTTTATCTGGATTTGCTCTGTGTGTGTCCATTCCTACTGTCTCCTCTTCTTGTAGGGATGCTAGTCATATTGGATTAGGGCTCCACTCTTGAGATGTGATTTAACCTTAATTACCTCTGTAAAGACACTATCGCCAAGTATATTCACACTGGGAGTTGGGGCTTCAACATGAACTTTGGAAGACACAGTTCAGATCATAACACTCTTCACTAAAGAAGCAGTGAGTAAAATAGGAACATATATTTTTAGTGTGATAAACGGCTTACGTGAAAGAAAAGACCAGGATTTAGAGATTTCAGATTTGCCATCTGCTTGTCCAGCAATGCCTTAGTGCCTTTTAATGCTCACCGATGCCCAGGGATACCCTATGCTGCTCAGCAGTACAGATTACATTCGCTCCTTGAGACACAATTTTCTCACCTATGAAATATAAATGAATTAAACTGCCCACTTACCTACCACTTGAGCACCTACTATTTGCTAGGCAGTGATCTAGTTGCTGGGGACACAACAATGACCACAACAGACAGATATTCCCCCTCCTGCTCCATTGCCAGCATGTCCTTAAACTTATGCTCTATTGGGGGGGGTGGAAATTAACAGATAAAATATGCCGGATTTGATAAGTGCTATGCAGAGAAGTACAGAAGACAAAGAAGAAAAATGGCAAGGCAGGGGTAGGTTTTTAAACAAGACAGCTGATGAGGCAGAGGCTGGGGATGTCTCACTGGGAAGGAAACTACAGAAGAAAGCCTCTTAGAGGGGAGCAAGCATCCCAAGGTAAGTGATAGAGAGAAAGAATTCCAGCAAGGGAGTCATGCTGAGTCCTTGGTGTGTTTGAGGAGGAGCTAGAAGATAGTGTAGTGTCTGGAAAGAAGAGGGCCAAGGATAGAGTAGTAATCGGACATAAGAGCAAAGACATAAAAGCAGACATTGCTTCTTGAAAGGTGGGGTGGGCAACACACATACATAAATCTTAGCTCATGCCGAGAACTGTATATTTTGCTCTGAGATGAGAAATCAGGACAGGATTTGAAATAACCCTCCTTTATTGAGAGGAGACTGGAGGGTTGGAGTTTCAGCAAGATTGAAAGGGAGAATACTTACGAAACCTTTAGTTAGTAAAAATCCAGTACTGGGTGTAAAGGTGGAAGTGGTCAGCTCTGGATGTATTTTAAAGGTGAAGTGACAGTATTTTGCTGATGGGTTTTGCTGATGAGTTGGATTGAGAGACAAGAAGCACATAGGTTACAAGAGAGAAAATTGTGGGGAAATGGAATTGTCATTTTCTAAATTAGGAAAGAATAGACAGAAGATAAAGAGGTTTTAGAATTTAAATTTGAAGTGCCCATTAGATATCCTAGTCATGTTGTGGTGTAGTAAAAAACAAAACAAAACAAAACACTACATCCCTCTTGTGGAGTTGCCCTAAAAACTGAATGACAGTATGTAGCACATAGATGTCAAAAGAAAGACTGGTATTAGCTAAGACTTGTCAAATAGCTCCTGTATCAAAAACTGTTTTAAGTACATGTGCTATTCATTCAATCCTCACAACAGCCCAATGAGGGAAATTATCTTTGTCCCTATTTTCTTGCTAAGGAAGCTGAGGTTAACTGCTTACCCAAAACCATTACAAAGCTGGTAGAGCTCATGCCTCTGATACTACATTCATCTGTCATTCTTGGAGAATACAAACTATCCCAACGTTACAGTGGCAAGATGTGAAAACAGAACATCTGTGCTCTATACAGGTTAATTCTCTACATAGATCCTTTTGATAATTGGTTTATTTTGTCCCTTTGTAGCATGGATATTTTCATGAAACAGAAGACCAGCGTGTCTTCCACTTATCAGCAAGGGGGAAGGTGGAACTAACCGAGCTTCTGGTAGTCCACTGTTAGAGCCAAACAGACCCATTAAAGAAGTACAGGAGCAAGAAACAAGAACTACAGAGAGAATAATATAAAAGTGAGAGAGCACAGATCACCAGTGTTAGGTCACGAAGCAGCAAGGTCCTCAAAAGCCAGCCAAGTGTCCCCTGCGGGAGTGGGTTTGGAAACTCCTGGATTTGAATTAAAAAAATGTGCCCAAAACTCCTGAGGGAAGACACTGCACTCTCCTTCTCATGCTTCTAGATCCTAGAAGAGGGACCCTGGTGAAGAGATTGGCACCAGAGGCAATTTAACTTCATCAGAGTGAGAGTTCTCTCCCGCCATTAGTTTTTTACACAAAGACACGTTCACACTCAGCTAGGCACTGCAGTTATGGTAGAAGGAGGGAGGGAAAGGAGCATCTGGATTTAAAATCCCTGAGCAGTAAAGCATTTCTGTCTCTTTCTTAGAACCCACCACATCCCATACCCTGAATCTCAAGAGGCAAAAACCACATTCACCTATGTGAGAGCCATTGCAAAACAGCAGGGCCTCCATGTCTGGCTCGCTATCAGCCAAAAAGGGTCCTCAGTGTGCTAAGATTCTAATGTCTGAAGTAGAGACAAAGAGGCAAGAAAATCCCCTACCCTGCCTGTAGCCACAAGGTCAGCTAACTTTTGAGCCCCATGAGCCAGCCGCCTGCAGGATCTTATTTAAAGACCCACCTCTGGCTCCATGTCAAATGTCACCTTCCCAATCAACAGTCCCTATTGAGTGGAAAAAAGTATCTGAAGAAAAATACTTCTGATATCCAATTAGGAGCTTGGCAGATGACTGTGCGGCCACTATTACATTCGGTTTAAATTGGAGGTTTTAAAAATTTGTCAGAACTTTCAACCACCTGTGAATACTCAGGTAGCCAGCAGCTTTTTCAGGTCACCTGGGTGACATCCTGTGGGTCCACAGATGCTGTTCTCTGCATACTCCACCATGAGTCAGATGACCCCCGAGGAAGTGTCATTTGTAAGCCTGTCTCCAGGAACCATAGCTTAATCCCTGCACCAAATACCAGCCTCCAGCACTCACACAACACAGCATGCAAGAGAAGCCAAATCTGGCATAAGACCCAAACCACCTGAACAACCTCTGGGCTGAGTCCTTCGCAGCCGCCACCCCCACCCCACTCAGTCCTTCAGCTCAAAATGGGTCTGCAATGAGAACCAGAAATGACATTTGAGCTTAAGCCTTTCCTGGGGAAATAAATCACTGTGGAAAGATAAACTAGGAAAACCGATTTGGCCTTTTTCTTTTTTACCTGAATATCCCTTCAGAGGAAAAGAAGTTCACATCACAAAAGCTGCATTTAGAAAGCATTAACCAGGAGGTTCAATTCAAAGAGCAGAAGAAATTTACAGTTAAGGATTAAACCACTAAGAGCTGGACTAAGCACCTGGCTTCGCAGAGAATCTTTCTTGCAAAGCACCAGGTCAGTTTTTAATACAGCGTGTGACAGAACTCGAGCTGGGACTCCATGTTGGTGGCTTGGCATCTTCCAGCACGGTCTGCGGCCCTCTCGTGGCATTAATGTTTGCATCATGAACAATGCCTCTGCTCAGGTTTCTCGCATGCAGCACTCAGGACACTTTCCTATGATTCTGGTTTCTGGATGTGACATCTTTTTTTTGTAAAATAAACAAAGATTTGCACAAAGCAGCATCCAGAGGAGTACGAGAAGCTGTGTTTGTTGTCACTGTTGTTTGTTTGCTGAGTTGAGGGGTGCATTTTTCCTGTTGTTTATCCATATTAATTTTAGAAAATGTTGAGACTCATTGTGGCATTTTCATACAAGCATAAAACATATCTCAATAATTTCCATCTCCCATTACTCTCCTTTACACCCCCCCAACTCTCCTGATCCCCTTCCTCTTGCCTAATACTCTCTTTCCTACTTACGTGTCATTTTTTTTTCTCCTAGATTCCACATATTAGGGAAAATATGCCATACCTGTCTTTCCGAATCTGACTTATTTCATTTAGCACAGTGAGACCTTCAGCTCCACCCATTTTGTTGCAAATGACATGATTTGTTCTTTACTGCAGAATTATACTCCGCTGCATGAATATACCACATTTTATTCATCCATTCATCTCTAACTGGGTACCTAAGCTGATTCCCTATCTTGAGTATTGTCAAGTGTGCCATAATAAACACGTGCATGCAAGTATCTCCAAAGCACGCTGACTTTAATTCCTAGTTAGATTTCTAGTTTTTGGAGGAACCAGACACTAATTTCCTTAGTGGCTGTACTAATTTACATTCTCACCCACAGTCTATAGGGTTTCTTTTGGGAGTGGGGGGAGGGTATTGAAGTGACACGTAATAGAGGTTTGGTTTGTGTAGCCCCGGAAGATCCTGTGACAAGGGTATGAATGTAAGTAGTTTATCTGAGAGGTGATCCTAGGAAACTCTTAAAGTAGAGAGGGAAAGAAGGAAATAGAGAAAGGACAGAAGCCAATAAAGATGGTACAAGGGGCCAAGTTACCACATAGGCAGCTGAAGCTCAGTCCTACCAGAAAACTCTAGGGCCGATGCAGATGGTGTCCACTGCGGTTATACCAGTTAAAGCACCGAGAGGCAAGACAATGAATATTCCCTGCCTATCACTAGTTGAGAATTTCTTAGGGGGCATTCAGGAGCCACCCTTCCAGCTTGTGCTGCCTCCCTGGCTGCATGCGCCTCAGAGGCCAAATGAAAGTCTTCTGTTGCAGGAGGGAGGGAAGGTACTCCTGCCCAGTCACCGACAGCACCTGGCAGCAAAAACCCAGGAAAGAAAATGTACCAAGAGTACCACTACCAGGAGGCAGGAGGCCCAAGAAGACTTTGAGATCCACATAGATTTTTTTGTGACAATGTGGACCTATTTATTTGACGTTATAAAATATCACTAGACAATTATGGAGGTGTTTTGACATACATTATGCACTTGCACACAGCAAATGGTAACAATGACAGAAAACGTATTTCTCAGAAACCTATACACCACATTAAAGGAGATGAGTATGTCTGAAATGATAATACTAGCTCAATTAAAGGAGCAAATCATGGGCTATAAGACAGTGGTAGAAGTTGAGGGCATTATAGGAAAATTTTTGCATCCCATTTATATGTGATTCTTCAGAAAAACAAAAGGAATAATTTTCCACATGTACCATCTGTGTTCTGGTAGAATCTTAATTATACTTGAGAACAAATATATTTCCATGGAATAAAAATGAGAATGCAACCTGGAGCTAGAATCAGAATGACATTTAAAATAGTATTCTCACGAAATGTATGTTTCTAAATAGCCATTTTATAAACAGAGATGCAAAAAGAAAAGAACAATTTTGCAAAGGTGGTAAGTGGCCCAGGGATGACTTGGCACTCATTTTCTTAATGAGGATGAATATAATTTACCAGCAATAAATTAAGCACCAAGAGTATCACTTAACCTATGGTTCTGTAAAATGGGAAGATGCCACCAACTGCAGTGCAACTGACAAGGTTCACACCAGATTAGTAAGTAGGAAGAGACTACAGAAATATTAGGAAATATATGTTGTTTTCAAACCACTCATGATCAATATGAATGTAGCAATGGGACTTAGACATTTTTAAAAGATATATAATGAACTATATGTCTCCCTTCTATCCAAGGTTCACAGTTCTCTTCCCCAAAGAAAACTGCTGCAAACAGTATTTGGGCATCTGTTATAGACTGAGTTGAGTACTCACCCACACACACACACACACACAAAATGTTGTGTGTTGATGTTCTAACCTCCTATACTTCAGGGTGTAACTGTGTTTGAAGCTAGGGCCTTTAAATTGGGAGTATTAAGTTACAATGAAGGCATTAGGATCACCCCTAATCTAATTTGACGGGTGTCTGTTATAGTTAAAATATGAAGTGTTCCCCCAAAACTCATGTATTAAGGCCTTAATCCCCAGTGCAACAGCGATCAGAGGTGGAACCTAGAGAGGCAAGTGGGTCACAAGCCCACTGACCTCATCAATGGGTTAATTCTTGGTGAACTCAGAGCTGATGGTCTGATTAGGAGGTGGAGCCCAATTGGAGGAAGTAGATCACTGGGAGTCTGACTCTGAAGGGTGTACACTGGCCCCAGCATCTTCTCTGTCTGGATCTTCCTTGCTCTCTGCTTTCTGGCTGCTCTAGGTAAAGTAGCTTTCCTCTGTGATGCCCTTTCTTCACGATATTTCTACTCTGGAACCAGCCCACCATAAACTGAAGCCATGGAAACCGTGAGCCAAGACAAACATTTCCTCCTTTAAGTTGTGTCTGTCAGGCATTTTGTCCCAGCAGTGGAAAGCTGAGTACTACTAGAAATTAGGATATGCAAGCAGACCCCAGGCCTGTGTGCACAGAAGCAGGACCATGGGAGGACACAGTACACACCATGGAGAGGGCCCTCAGACTGAAATCAAACCTACTGATACCTGAACTTGGATTTCTACCTCCAAAATGTGAAGAATTAAATTTCTGTTCTCTACACTTCCAGTCTGTGATATTTTGTTATGGCAGCCCAAGCAAGCTAGTTCAGATTTCTTGAAGAACTCTTCTATACATATTCAGTATATTAAAATAAGTAGATATATAAACAGAAAGAGATGAGTTTGTTTTCTCCTTTACATAAAAATTAACCAAAATATGCATTGTATTAGTTTTTGTTTTATTTTACACTGTATTTTGGAAGTGGTTTCACATCAACATAAACAGGCCTATATGTATGTTTATATATATATTTATATATATATATTTACATGTATCTATCCAGTTATATATTATGGGTCATTAGTTTGTTGTTGGTCTTTAACTATTACAAACAACATTATATCACAACATCTGCCCATATGTACAAGAAAGCTTGACAGCAACAGCTATGTGCTCTGGATATAAAGAGGACACGTAGTCCCACTAACACAACCAAGAAGGGTCTGTTTGTCATACTTCCACAAACTCTGTGTGTTGCCAAACTTTGAGTTTTTGCCTTCCTTCCATTTGACTTTCCTAGTGAGCCAGCTTTGAACATAGTAAGGTGAATATTAGCTCCACCATGTAGATGTGATTCTGAGTCTAGTGACAAGAGGATTAAAAAGTTGCATCACTTATTGGAAGATTCTAAGAGAGGTGGTCAAGATAAGAAAAGAGGAAGCACACACACACACACACACACTCTAACGCACACACACAAACTCTTTCATGCACATCAGGTAACTACACAACCAGCAGCCTTCTCTCAAACGTGCAGAAACTGTCAAATTAAGTCCTGGCACTGATAGCCACAAATGGCATTACCCTTTTACCTTCCTTGAGTACTAGCTATAAGCAGCCTCACAGTAAAAGGTGCCCTTAGCAAAAGCTTATTATCAAGCCATGTTGATTCCCCAGGGCAAACTCTCTCATGTCCTAAACAGAATATCCCATTTCCTAGGTGGTTTATCTATTATAAACCCATGGAGAAATGATGTGGTTTTTTAAAAAAGAGATTTTTCTATCTTACAGCACAGATAAACTATCTCACCTATTTCACCATGACTTATTAGAAATAAATGCCAGCTGTAATTTTGAAAGTACTAAGAACAGGTATAATAGCGTATCCACTGGTAATCTGTCCTGCTCAGCCCTGGCTGACAAGGATGGATTTTCTATTCTTATGAATCACCTTAATGCACTCCTACAGGAGATTTGCAGCAGCGTTAGTACATTTGTAAGGCCGCGGCACTGTAAAACTTGCATTCGAGCTTTGAAATATTTATCATTACTCCTCCTATTTGCTCTGAAAACATTTGGTAGCAAACCTGGAGGAAAAAGGTCAGTTCAGTGTCCTTCTCTTTCTCAATTTCATGAAACTCAGCCTGTATATCTCTGAAAAAGCCGACAGACAGATAACAAAATGAGGAAATGCTCCTTCCTGACAGCTGCCACAGAATCCCTCTAAAGAAGGTTAGCCGGGCACGGTGGCACACGCCTGGAATTCTGGCTACTGGGGAGGCTGAGGTGAAGCTCAGGCTGGAGGCCAGCCTTGGCGGCTTACCAAGACCATGTGTCCAAATGAAACGTACCCGGGATGTAGCTCAGTGGCGCAGCACTTGCCTAGGATGCCGAAGACCCTGGATTTGATTCCTAGCATTGAAAAAAAAGTTGTGGGACATTCTCTCTGTGACATGTTATTGAGCTTGGTGATACCATGCCGAGTAGAGGTTAACTGTGCCTCTGGAGGGTAAAATGTGTGAAGATGTTAGCAGAGACATGGGAAAAGGCTGGGACCCTCACCCATGCCCACTCTTTCAAGTCCTTCGGAAGTCAAAATTCACAGAGAGGTGGTTGTCTCCAATATCTACTGAACGCTGACTCTGTTTCAGACACTGACCTCAGAGTCTGAGTCACGCATGTGACCCTCTTGAGGGCTGGGATCATGTGGGCTCCAATCTCACACCCAACACTTGGTAGCTTTGTGACTGAGGGCCGGGGACAGCATGTCCAAGCTCCCACTTGTTGATCTCCATGATGACATTAGTGAAATCTGCCTTCCAAGGGCTGCAACGGGATTAGCTGTGCTGCCGCAAGCTGAGCACCTGACACTCAGTAAGCAGACATCCTCTCAACCCTCATCTCCCGAACAGAGGAAAGCTGCTACAGGGCTCTGACGAGGGCAGCCAGGGCTGCAGATAGGCAACAGGCAGCACTGCCGAGCATGGATCAGCCACAGAGAGCTGTCTTGCATGTGAAGAAAGACCAGAGATTGGCCTATGTTGTAACAGCTAAATCAGAGACGTCCACAAACTTGTAGTCAAATATTGTCTGTAGTGCTGTGTGTCTTTGAGCAGTTACTTAAGCCCCCTAAACCACAGTATCATCATACCCTCACCTGTAAATGGGGATTAATTTCAGTGCTCACTCCATGGATTCACAGTAAATATCAACATATACGAGAAATCACACACACACACACACACACACACACACACACACACACACACCAGTGCCTACCACATACTAACACCTCAATGTTAGTCATCACTGCCATGATATAGAATGGCCATCCTTCCCGCTGGTCTTGATAGAGAGCACCCACTTCTCCCCATGTGTATTCACAGATCCCAGAGGGGAGCATGCCCTGACAATCACATCAGATATCATGTTTACAAAAAAAATGTCAAAACCCCAACTGTCTGCCTCAGAAACCAACCCCACTCCCTGGGCCTGTGAGGATAGTCATGCACTTGACTAGGAGAAATGCAGTCAGCGCACACAAAGGTTCACTCTGCTTCCTCGATGGGAAGCCAAGCAGAGAGGAGAGAGTACACGGGTCTCATCAGGATCAGGAGGTTGTGGTCAAGATTCTGTCACTGAGGAGTTCTGTCACGTTGGCCATCACAGTTCTTTTCTGAATTAATTTCTTTTACTGACTATTGCTGCAGGATCTATAAACTAAACGAAGATGTTTGTAAAGGACACAGTGCAATTCAAATTAAGGTGGTATTATTGCTGGAAGAAGCCAACAGTAGCCTTGAAGTCAGACTTCTTGGCTTTACTTTCTTGCATTGCTATTCACAGGCTATGTTGCTTTGGACTCATCACATTACCTCTCTGGTAAACCTGTCTCCGCTTCTATAAAATTCAGATAATAATAGCAGCTCTACTGATCTCACAGAGGTGCTAAGTCTCAATCCTGAAAAAAAAAAAATGAACACCAAAGAGCTTTGTACCACGTGATTATTTAGCATTATGAGTCATCAAATTTGGAGCACTTGCTTGGGCAGCTGTTTAGCCCACAACCCAGAGAGAACCACAGAAAAACAAAGAAAATGCAGCCAGAGGGCACAGGAGAAATGCTAAAACGACGAAGGAATTGTTCCACCTGAAGTCTGACTGGAACCGTGAACATACAGGATTTGCAGCAAGAGAGTTGGCTAGATGGCTTGCCACTCTGTGATGGGAACATGATACCTTCCCCCAACAAACTGGCTCAGGATCCCGGAAAAGTGCACCAGGTACAGATCCAAATGCTGCCCCAAATCACCAGAGCTTGGTCTCCAGCTCCACAGATGAGTCCTCTATGGCCTCCTCTAAATGCTCACGTGTCAGCACTGCCCCCTGCCTGGCACTGGGGGAGCTCAGGCTGCAGACAGCCACTGGTGCTGCTGAAGAGGCTCGATTTGCCCTCGTTCCCAAACATCTGCAAGTGTCTCATTAAGCCCTTGCAATTTCCCACGTTAGGGAAGTTCATTATCTTCCATGAATGATGCTGCCTTTAAATTATGCTTCAAATGCCGAGTCTAGCTAGTGCACAAGCATTCATTACACTGCATTTCCTGTGTTTCTGTAAAGGTGATTGGCAGTGTCCCATTTGAGAATCATACGAGGATAAAAGGGAGCAGTCTCTTAAATCATTTCACTCCTTGAGTTTCTGCTCTGAAATGAACATTTAATTCACATTAATTGCTGAGCTACCTTTGCACTTTTGACAATAACAAGTTCTCAATATGACCCCCCTGGAAAGAAAGTCTGGACAAGAAAAAGAAATGTCAGAAAGGGAAGTTGCTCTCTTTTAAGTGCTTTTCATCTTTTTTTCTTTCATCCTTTCTTTTTAATGCTTTCAAAATAAAGAAGGTGATGGGCAAAGTAAAGGTCCATCCCAGAGGGCAGACCGCCCCACTATTGGCAGCTGCAGGCTGTTCGCACCCAGCCAGGAAACCCCTGGGAAAGAACTATTTTCAGGACCAAGGAGAAAGCAAAGAGGCCTGAGGGCCATGCCTTGCCATCTTAAAATGATAGTTATTATATGCCTGTTTTATCTACAGCTGTTATTTTTATCCCCCCAAATAGCCTGTCACTGTGGTCTTTGTTGTCTTCCCACTGCAGTTCTCCTCCCTAGTGTCGTTCTCCCTGCCAGCTAAGGGAGGGGCGTCTGCCCCTTCTCCGAATGCTACAAGTAGTCTGTTAAAACAGGAAATAACAGACCTCACCTGCAACTCTCAAATCCCAGCGGCATCAGGGTGTCCCCGAGGTGCCCAGCAAAGGTGAGTGGTCCTAAAACAAGGCTTAGCCCCTGAACAGTTTATACACATCCTAGTTCCTTGAGGACTCATTCACACATACACACACGCACATGCACACGCACACGCACACACACACACGCCCACCTTTGGAGAAGGGAAGAAAGCCTTATGGAAACAAAACTAGTCCCAGACTCTGCCCTGATTCTGAATTTATTTTCAGTCCTGGGGAATTGAACCCCAGGCTTCCTATGTGCTAGGGAAGGACTCTGTCACCGAGCTATCTCCCCAGACCTGATTCTGAATTTCTATTGCTGCTTGTCAGAAAAAGGAGTTAAGCTCTAGAATCTGGAGAGTTCTTGACCGACAATTAAACCCATTTGAATCTAAGTCATTTAAGAATAAAGAAATGAATAAACAAACAAATACAGGGTCATGATGTAGAGATGGAATCGCCACCTGCCCAATCGCCCAGGAACCAATGGAGGGCTGCTCAATGACTTCTTCCATCTCCCTGCCTGTAGCCCCAGCAGAGGTGGGGATGGAGGCTGCAATCTCACCACCCCACTTCATGGGTAGAGTGAGCCAAACACAGACACTGTTTCTAGTCTTGCTGCCCTGTGTGCATGTGATTGAAAGTCAGATTAGCCTTTCTGGTCAGATTCAATCACCGTGAGCACCTGGCAAGATGCCTGAATAAGACAAAAAGTGTTTCTTCCTCTCCAAACACGGTATCAGAGCAATGAACCCCTGAAAATGCATCCGTACACTTAGATGAGACCCTGTCACACAACTGTTACTCATTCCAAGGAAACTGAAAGAATATTTGTCACGTAAACATCCGAGCACTGAAACAGAATCTCAGTGGCATATACAGGTTCAATTAAATTACATTTCTTTTCAATGATGAAACATCTTTCTTTGTATTTTCTAATTATAAACATGATGCATGCCTATAAAAAGCAATCTAAACAGTACGGCTATGAATAAAGTTAAAAAAAAAAAGAACATTCTTCCAACTCACCCACCTCTGAAAACAACCACAGTAAATATTTTGGTGTACAGTTTTCCAGAATTTTCTCTATGCACATTACATTGTTTTTAAGTAAAATGGCAAGAATGTGTATTGCAGCATTTTTTTTTCATTGTAATGGAAACTTTAAAACAACCTAAATGTCCACGAGTGGGAAAATAGTAAATTAAATTCTAGGGCAGCTGTACAATGGAATACCTTGCAGCTATGCAAAGCAAAAGATGGATCTATATCCACTGACAATGAAAGATGTCCATAGTATATTTTCAAATAAGGAAAGCAAGTTACAGAACAATGAATCGCATTCCTGAGTATAAGCATTCGCACATGCCTTCAGCCTAGTGCATATTCTTCACACCTCACTGATCACTTTGCCTCATTTTTTATTACTTATGTCTGGATAAATGTGCTAGTTACCCACCTGATAGCCTCTTAGCTACAAGCCCAGCTCTTTTGGCCCTGCTTTGTGATACTGGAACTGGACCCTGTAAACATTCTCCTTGGCCAGTTGCTAAGCCACAGCAAAGGAAGAGCCTTTTCTTTCTGCCACTGTTGTGCTTTTGTTTCCTCCAACAAAATAGCAGCAAGAAGAGAGCATATCAGAGCTCTGAGGCCCTTACTCTCCAGGAAGTATCTCTACTTATGGCCACTTCCCCCAGGCTGCCTCCAGCCCTCTGCCATGAAGCACTTAGCTGCCAGTGGGCTGGCCCTGCCCAACAGACCACCCCCACCCTCCAACGAGTTCTTCTTACTCAGGCCCTCAAAGATTTCTTCACCATAACCAGGCTGCATGGTCCCATGGTAGCCATGGCCTCCCCTCCGTGGGCTGAGTCCCACTTTTATGGATATACATGGGCAGAAGTAGGGGAGGAGAACTCCTAATTTTTTTTCCCCCAGCTCCCACCAGCTCCAGGAGTAGCGGATGGTGTTTACAAATCTGGTAATCCTGTGTACCATAAAAATCTTCTTCTAGTAGTTAACCATTTATTTTCTCAATAGTTATCAACTTTTATATAAAATTTTAACTGTTCAAATTACTGGTGCAGCTTCTGTTTTCTAACTGGACCCGGACTGTTATACTAAATAAAGGAAAATACTGACCAAACACTGACTTTGAATAATACTGTTAAAAGGAAAAACCCAAGATAAGTTAAATTTAAGAGTTTAATTGAACAGGAGAAGATTCAAAGGTTGTACAGACTACTCCTGAGCGGAAGTGTAGGCAGCTGACTTTTCCATGAAGGAGAGAGAAGGAAATGATACCTGACTGATTTAGAACAGAGACCCTAGTCATTAGCTGAGGGCTTCTGATTGGAAAAGCCTCTCATTTCACTCTACCGCTTACAATCATCCCCAGTTTGCTTATGAAGGAACCCAAAGCTCTGAGGGGGTTTGAGTCTAATGATCTCCCTAATTTGGCTTTTTTTTCTAATTTACCAAGAATATTTATTGTTACATTTTAGATACACATAATGATCACATTCATCATAGTTAATTTGTATTTGTACATGATATATCTTGGTTCCCCCTTCTCCACCCCTCCTTTCAACTCCTCTTCTCCTCCGTATTTACAACAGCTTTATTTACATTTTTTCCTCTTTTTCTTTTCTTTTCTTTTTCCCTCCTTCCTCCCCCCCTAGTTGTATGCCCATTTGAAGACAAAAAGGTACAATAGATATTGTTAAAAAGAAAGAAAATATTCTAATTTCGTTGTTTTAAAACCAATTATTCTCTCCTCTTTGGTCAGCCTCTGCTGTATGAGAGATTGACCAAAGTTTAGAAATAATCACCATTGCCTGTGACCATCATTGCCAGGTTGTTTCTGTCTCAGCATAAAACATGCATAAATCACAACATCCAATTCATTGAAAAAAGATTCCTTTTGTTGTTCATCTCCCTTCTGTCAATTTAATGGCAGTGAAGCCATCTGGTATGCCAGTGATGGATGGGAACACACAATTAAGATTCTCCAAAGAAAACAGAATACCAGGGAGATTCCAGGATGACTACCAGGAGGATAGTAGCAAAAGACTAGAGCATGCTGCTTAACCAAGAATGCTGTGAACCAAACTAGCCGAAATTAAATCAAAGAATGAAAGAGAGGGGAATCCAATCTGCTTTAACCAAGTAGTCTGTGTGTTACTTTATTGTAACTGAGTTTTTACAGTGCCCAAGGTATATGTCCAGGTACAGCAGGGAGTGTTACTGATCACACAAACCCTTCCTTTCTCAGGCAGTACAAAGTCTAATGTAGTCCTATTATCTAAGGCTACTTGAGCAAGGGAATTTCAATTTTGCTTAGGCAGTGATAGCTTTATATGAAAACCAGCTATAGTAGCTAATATCAAAGACAAACTTCTGACCATTTCATTAGTACTGACTAAGCCATGGAAAAAAGGACCTAACAAATTTGCCAACCGGCAAGGTTGACATTTGCTGGTATGTTTCTTTTTAATCTACAATGCAGATTTAGAGTGGTGGAACAATGTTTAGCTACTGAATGTTATGGAATGACAATGGTACCAGCATAATCCTTATGCCTCAACAGCCTTTCGCTCTCCATTTGTTCAGACATAGAATGGCCCAAGCAGATGGTTGAGAGTTAAACTCTCCACAGACAAAGGTGTACATTGGGCGTGCACATAAGGCGCCTCCTTGGGTGATTTTATTTATGGAGCCATTAGTTGGAATAGAGGCACTGGCAGTTTCTAACCAAGAGATTGATGCTGAGTTATTACATATTGGAAGGCTGCCAAAATACATAGGCAGGTAGGCATTCTTACAAATAGCTCTGTTTAAGTTGTCTTTTTTACTACATAGCCTTCTTGCAATATAGTCATTGAACCTGGCCATTTCAGTCCTTAGTTGCGTTAGAAGAAAACAAAGAGTAAGAATAAGTGGGTCCCAAAGTTTGTCTCTATAGAAAGGACTAGCTGTATACTCTGAACAGATGGCCACACTTGGGATTCTGGTAAATTCAGTCACGATGAAGACTAAAGGATTTCTAAAGTCCTGAGAGGATTTTGGTGTTGCACAGCAAGTTCAGCATTTAGTTAAACTTCCTGCAAAAACTACTGACTATGAGACCCTAATTATGCCATTATCATGCCATACACAGATAAAAATTAAGCACAAGAAACAAGAGAGATAAAAGAACAAGACCTTTATGATTGAAAAGGTAAGTCCTTGATTTGTTGTATTGGGAAAGCTGTATATGCTGAAGATGCCATCTGCTTCTGGGGAGAGAGAGCTCCCTGGCCAGCTTTAACTTAAGATCCCAGCTGTTGTACAATTCCAAAAGTCTGGAGAGTCCCACGTGAATTGAGAGTCACAGATCCAGACTTGGGACCTTTGAAGCTTTTCTATAGTATGAATGGTGAGAAGAGCTCAGTATGGTCCCCTCTAAGTCTCAAGGACAGTCTTTCAATAGCATAGTCTAGAAGACCCGGGCTCTAGGTCATAGAAAATCTAATCATCAATTGGTAATTCATGAAAGACTTATTTGGTGCAAACATGCTTTGGCATAATGTGTCTCAATCTTGTGATATTAGGCGACACCAGAAGTTACAAGTACAGGACATACATGATGCTCTGTCATTAGGGGCTAAGTCTTTCAGCCACTACTTCACAAGGTTTCAGCTCATGCTTTCCACTAAGAGTACATCTAATTGCCATCCAAGGCAAGGTAAAACTTTTGCAACCAATCGATTCAGTTAACTTTGACAATTTTAGTCTTAAAATGCTGTAAATTTTCCAGAAGACCAAGGATGAGTAGTGGTAATGCCATCGCACTGTTAGCATCTTACTTAATTGGTTTATAATTTTCCCAGCAAAATGGACTCCTCTGTTACTGGAAATTTCTCAGAATTAGGAAACACATTCTCTAATTTTTTTGCTACTACTATGGCATTAACCATCCAGCACAGGATGGTTTCAATCTGTCCTGAGAACAGACCACACGATTCCAAGTGTACTTGGTAGCCCATTGAGGATGGCAGATAAATGAGATGACAGCAGCTGTTCAACTGGTCTGGCGGTTGGTGGAAATGTACCACCTGAAATCTTAATGGTTTCTCTAAGATTCTGAGTCTGACAAATAAGACATTAGTTATAAACCATTTTTGTAACTTTAGAACAATCATCTCACCAATAATTTATCATAATTTGGTTGAGTAAACTGCAGCGCATTCAATAGCAGCCACTTTAAAGACTAGAAAGCCATCTGGGCTTTCTGTGAGTCCATGTTCAGTGTTAAATCCTTCTAAAAGTGTCCATTTTTGCTTTCCTAATTGAGGTGCATAGATTGTTTATTAAATAAATGATTGTGGATGGTTTGATTCAGATCAAATTTTACAGAGTTCATTCAGTTTGCCTATTGTAACACATTCAGTATTAGTTGTCTTAACAAAACAGTTCACTAGAGCAGTTCCTTGACACTCAAGCCTGGATTTATGAGTGTAAGCTTCAATTTTATTTTTTTTTATTTTAACCCAAGAACATGTATTGGTACATTCTACTTACAATGGTCACATTCATTACATTTATTCTGTACCTATACATGATGCATCTTGGTTCTCCCCTCTCTCCCCCACCCCTCCCCTCTGCTCCCTCCCTCCCTATTTACAGCAGGTTCATTCATCATTTTCCATATTTTCCCTTTCCTCTCTCTTTCCCCTGTTGCCTTTCTGCTTTTCCCCTTCTTTCTTTCTAGTACTCCTCTCCTCTGCACACCATCCTCCTTTTATATAATATCTATTACACCTCTTTGTCCTTATTTACAGTTATGGTTT